>JAJQOW010000383.1:0-122501 GCA_037975125.1 Latrodectus hesperus | reverse complement strand
CTTAATTGCTTATTAATTATTAGTGTCTTAGTTGGTTAGTGAGTAAGTGTAAGCAATTTTCCCAAAATTTAAATGATAATGGTAATTATCCAGTATTCAAATGGCAATGCACCATTTAATATGTCTTTGACTATAATCCTTTTCAATATTCAAATTAGGTCAGACATTTATCTTCAATTTGTTTTTAAATGGATATCTTATAATAAAAAGCTTTAATTTTTTTTAATTTAGGTGACTGCTACGGCTTTTTATTTCTGCTTTTAGGTGTTATCATTGTTACTAAATTCCAGTAACAATACCAAAAAATTTGATAAATGAACTATTAATCTTGGAAGTTTCCAGGTTTCCTCCTTTGTATTAGTAATTACGTCCTATATTCTATAAAAACAATATCTTGTGAATGATCGGAAACAAGACAAAAACCCATGAATGTTCTTTACAACAGCCTTAAGCTACTAGGACATCCAATTTGTGATATCAAATGAATTTCTTTTTAAAAATAATTACACTCTATTTGCACATCTAATTAAATTTAAATAATTTGATTTTCTAATTTATAGGTATTTAATATTAATATTCTATCATATTTTTAGTGCAATTTATTGACAATGTAATTTATATGATAAACTTTTTTAACCACTTATATTTATTTAAATTGTACAGTTGGTTAACATTTGATCATTTTCTAGGTTTCCTACATTGCTAAACACAAATCCAATCTACACAAAAAATTCATTAAAGACCACAAAAGGAGGCGATTCAAAAAATCTAAATAAACATCTTTTATGCCGTTATGTTATTCATAGCGTGATTTTGTTCCGTTTACTTGTTGTTTTATAGTCCGTCTTTGTACACAAGGACTATTTCGTCAGGGATCTACAATTTAAATGAGATTCCGATCCAATACGAACAACCACATTCAATATCGGAATCGGATCTATAACCTGATGAACTGAAGGCCAAAGTGATAATATTTAACTATCAACTTGGCTATTCCTATCTCGGAGATCGTATCATATTCACATACGAAAACATGCAAAACAATGTGGAATATTGATAGGTTTAAATTTCGCCAACATCCAATAACCAGGTAATTTTGAGCCCATATTAAATGATGATGTGCCCGTCTGAGTTGGCACTTAATAATCTTATTAAATTCTGGAATATTACATAGTAACTGATGCAAAACTTTATTATTATTGAATTGATAAGAGAACAATAACATCCAATACGTTTGATTTAAGATAAAATCGTTCTGTATTTTAGCTTTCCATTGTTACAAAGTACTTTATATTTAATGTATCATGCATTATACCTTACTAATTTTTAATGATCCGAATTCGGAATCATAGAAAGAAATATAAATAGTAATTGGTTCTGGGATATTTTCGATGAAGTCAAAACATCTAGCTTATTTTTAGAATTTAACTCCAAATACTGTGCTAGTATTTGATTCGCAAGTTTTTTTAATGTACCTTATGCTTTGCTTGTTTTCAAAAATTAAATAATAGTTTCTTTTCAATAGTTAAAGAAAATCTAATTGCGCAGATAAAATTTATTATGTCTGTAAGCAGATTTTCTTGAAAATAGCTCAGTGCATTGAAAAAATTAATGATTTTGATATTTAGAGAAGTTGAGTTGAAGTCATTAGACGTCATGAAACACGTGTGGGAAAACAGGATTTAAATGTCTTCAGTTTCTTCTAGTAGAAAATGCTATAAAATTTCACTTAAGAAATTCTGAGACCGTTATTTATTTATTTTTAAATAAGAGTTCTCGATTTAAAGATTTAAGGGTTGTACTTTTTTTAGGTATAAAAGTAAGAGTACGGTGCGTATAAAATATTTTTAACAATACAATGCAATATAAAAATAAACATTAAATACTGTTCTAAAAAGTTAATTAGAAATAATAATATAAACATATCACAACCTTATATTATATTTTAAATATTGAAAATTAAAAAAAGAATTGTAATTTTTCAAGGAGAAATTGACATATAAAAGAACATATTGGAAAAAAAATTGATAAAAAGAAACATATTTAAAAAATGCTGTTATAGTATACAAGCGTTTGAAATGTTTTTATTGTTCTTGTACTGATAAAATAATCACGATGTTGAAAAAATAATGTAAATATTGTTGAGAATGAACAAATTAAAAATTTACTGGAAAAAATCTCTTTCACCCTATGCATGTATGTTTGAGAGAGAGTAGGGGGGTGAGAGAGAGAAAATAAATCCTAAAATATTCTCCAATCTTGCGAACATAAGAATTAGCACAAAGCATAACAATTTTAAACATAAAAATTGAAACAAAACATAAGAATTGACACAGAACATAAGAATTTTAAACATAAGAACTAACACAGAACATAAGAGTTTTAAACATAAGAACTAACGCAAAACATAAGAGTTTTAAACACAAGACCTAACGTAGAACATAGAATTTTAAACATAAAAATTAATACAAAACATAAGAATTGACACAGAACATAAGAATTTTAAATATAAGAACTAACAGAGAACATAAGAATTTTAAACATAAAAACTAATGCAGAACATAAGAACTTTAAACATAAGAACTAACACACACTCTTAAAAAATCGAGTGGTTTTTTACCACTCGATGAGCGATGGATATTTTGCACTCCATAAAGATACAAAATGAATCCTTTTCTACTTAATTGGGTAGAGAAGTTCTCTTTCTAACACTCCATCCTCGATTCAAAGCAATTTTCACTCTTTTTTTTTTTGACGTGTTTATGGCACATAGCAAATGTGATGTGCTCTGATTGGTTTAAATCACCACGTGGCTCTATGCTTTCGGTTTAGTTTCGCTAAAAATGGAGGAATTTAAGACTTCATTTTGTAAAGGTAATCTATTTGAATTAAAATATTTGTATAATTGGACAAGAAGGAGCGCAGAAACATTACGTTAAGTTTTTGTCTCTTATAATTAAATGAATGACTATAAATCAAATCTTCATATTTGTGATTTTTCACCATGATATAAACTTTCCTATTCGAAAGTGTGAATGAATAAATTCTATTGAATTTATATTCACGTAATATTTATAATATTTGCAATTTCTGTTTAATTGATGGCTCAGTTTTACTGTACGGTCACCCTTGGCGCGTTTTTTTATTTTGATGCCAAATTTCGCGAACAGAGCCTTATTTTTGTCTGATGCGATTCTCGCGAGATGCTCGTCATACAGATGAAGACCAATAGGAATTGAGGTGAAAATCCAATTTTAACAACTCTAGTGTTTACGTCATCGCGATGAAATTTAAAACATTTTGTTCCATTTAAGCATTTTACTAGAAATTTTTGCAAGTTAACTTCGTAAGATTTTTTAGTGTGATTTGCAATTTGCTTGACATTTTGGATAATTAAATTCCAGGTTGTATGAAACTGCGTGAATATGACTATTAATTTTCTCGTTGATTTAAATATCCAATGTATATTATAAAAATATTATTTAATATTGTTTATTGTACTGAATTGAAAGTGCGATTTATATCAAATAAAACATTTTACCAATGAATATTATTCATTGGTATTGATTCTTATTCAATAAGAATAAATTTTTTCATAAATAAAATTCGAAGCTTTTTAATTTAAATATTGATACAATATAAAGCAAATATTAATCTACAGAATATTACTTGACAGTATGTATTTTATTTATTAAAATTTCACTGAGAATATGTATTTTATTTATTAACATTTCTATGACAATTTTTGATTTGATTGTTATTATGTAAAAGCATTCGTAGATAAAACGACAACAAAATTTTATTACTATCGAAATCTACTATTAATTTGTATAATATTTTAGAATTTCCAACTAAAAATTTTGTCGATGGAAATATAATTTATATTTGCATTTTATGGTTGTCATTGTCATCAGTGAAGAAAAATAAAAAAAATTAGCAAAAGTAAATCTGAAACATATTATTTTGAAATTGATGAAATGCAATGTAAGGAAGAAATGGCTGATCTGGTATATTCTGTAAAATGTGTAATCAAAATAAGTTTTATGGAGACTAAGAAAATGTTAACTGTTGATTATTACTACAAGTATTAATTTCATTTTGCTTGTAAAATGTATTTAAAAGTTTGAGGTAATATTCTATGTTTAATGTAAGAATGTGGTAACTTAATTAAATGACATGAAAATTCCAATCAATATTTTCAGTTAAATTCTCTAAAAAGTTTTTGGTTCTTAAAGTTGGTTTTAAAATAATGAAAGGTAATTATTATTATTCATTAAATTAATATTACTTGGTAATTAGCTTAAGAAATTTTAATAATGTTTTTAAATCTATTTTGAAATAAAGTTTTGTTTGTTTTTACAGCTAAAACCAAATTTTAATTATCTTTATAATAAATTTATAATTCATTTAAAATTTTCTGAATTTTTAATTTGAATTTAATTGCTTAAAAAATAAATATCCAGAATTTATAATTCACTTGACCACAACTAGTTTTTACATGTATGATATTTTTGAGTAAACACATATGTATATTTGTGTGTATTTTTCCTTTCAGATAAGGTGATTACAATTTGAAATGCTTTATGAAATTCATCGAGAAAAATATTTGAACTTAGGAAGAAAATGTTTAAAACAAAATAACATTTTGTGATGAAAAATAGATCATCTATTGTTCTATTCTATAACAGAATTTATGTCTCTAAGTATCCAAAAGAGGCTGCTTTCAATGAAACATTGGTAGTATAAAACCGGTACTTTTTGCATATTTAAGGATGAATTTTAAAATATTCATGAAAATACTAAACTTTTATATCAACATTATTTTCTAACAATGCCACAATGATTTAAGCACGCCAAAATTTACAATTCCTTACATAATTTGCATATCTGCATTTTTACTGGTAGAACATGAAACATGCTGTTCATGCATTTCCAAGTTTTTTTATTGCATGTGAATAAGATATTTTAAATTATTTTAATGCCAAAAACATTTAATTAAAATTTTGCAGAGAAAAAAATTTTTTTATATAAAAATGGAAGAAAAATCTCATTGTTATTTTGATATTTGTTTAATGATTGCATGATCCAAAAGATAGTAATTAAAATCTATATTTTACAAAATATGCAGTATTGCTTGTCTTTTATTATATTGTAGTTTTCTATCTTGTATTTTTAAAAATCATTTTACTTGCAATGTATTTGAATATTAGTATATGTGATACAAAAGCATAGTTTCAAAATTGTTTTGTCGTAATTTGTACAAAATTATTCATTTAGTTTCACCTGTTTTTCAGTTATAGTTGATTGATTCAAAATGCTTTAATCAATCAACTAATTTATATATGCATGTATATATTTTTATAAATATATACATGCATATAAAAATAAATTTATATATGCATGTATATATTTTTATTTAATGTTTAAAAATCCATTTTGTAAACTATGATGGGGGCTATATCTATTTCATAACAAAGAAAAAATCAAATATTATTTTGTATTTGTTTCATTGTATATCAATTATTTATCATTTTTGCCACATTCTTATAAAAATTTTCAAAAACTACTAGATAATCATTAATTTACTAACTTATGTTACTACGTTTTAATTAATTAATTAATGATAATACCATTTTTTAACAAACTACATTTGCTTTAAATTACAATAAAAAAGTTCTATTAATTTAATATATATGATTATTCTCTTTATTACAGATAAATTTGGAATTTGATTTCCAGAGGCTGACTGTTTTCTCAATAAATATCCTGCATTTTATGCTCCTAGAATATTATCGTATGTTCAAAAACTTGTCCTGTAATATGGAATAAATACGTGAGAATTCAGGATGATAGTATTTTTTAGGCTGAATATAATTCCAATACAGAATATAATTATGTAGATATTTGATTTCTTGCAGCTTTATTTTTTAATAAATAAGGCTTTATCTTTTTTGAAATATTATTCTTATGAAATTTTTTGGTATTAAAGTTTATATAGACACTATAATGAGAATGCAAACATTATAGAAATTTTAGTTATTAATGTTTTTTATTTTCGAATTAGGTGAAGAGATTTGTAGAACGAACAACGCTCAAAAGTAGTCAACAACTCTCGCTTTGCTGTGGTCAAAAGCAAGACCTGAATATGAAATCTTTTTATGTGTGGATAGTGGATTCATTGATGTCGTATATGCAAGTTCAAAAAGCGTTCAATATTTTATATAAATGTCATCATGTGTTTAATGTTAAGTACAATGTTAAACTTACTGTATTTTATGCTCTCATGGACTATATGATTTATAAATTAAAAAATGGTTCAATTGGGAATTTAATTTAGACTACACATTCTTACTATAATCGATCAAGATTTAAATTTTGCAAAATACAAGCATTAAAATGCATATTATCTTTTTTATTCTTATTTTAATAGTATTCTTATTTTGTTTTATTAAACTGACAATAAAACTGTGAAGCTCGCAGTATTAATTTCACATCATAAACATAAGAATTTCTGTATACATATTTTTATTTAATTTCTTTCTGTATTAAAAATCGAATAAATGTTTTTTGTATAATCTTGCGTTTTATTTTTAATTTCATTCTCAGTTTCATTGAAGTTATTTTCAGTTTAATTTGAACTTATAAAATATATCATAAAACAAAATTTATTTGCAAAAATATAAGTCAGTTTTGTTCAACAGAATAATCTAAATATTTGTCTTTATCCTCTTGTAACTTCAAAAATGCATATTATCAATATTCAAAAATAAATATTTAGCTATATACTATGAAATAAATTATTTTTTCAAGAGAACTTAAATTATATTTACTTACATAAAATATTTGTGTATTTTTTAAATTGTGTACAATTTGTTGTATTAATAAAGTATATAAAAATTAATTTTGTACTCAATGGGCCCATAGTAAACTGAACTGAAAAATAAGTAGTGTGACGATTTTTTCTTGAGATTCACACGTAAAACTAAATCGAAATAAATAATGTAATTAATGGCTGAACAATTTGCTTGATAATGTATGTAATATAAAAACCACTATAGTCATCCAAATCGATTAAAATGTCATATTCAATTGTACTGTTATATTATTGAATAAAGAAATCATGCAAATTTATATTGTAATTGTCAAAAAAATCCTTAAAATAAAGAATTCAAAATCTAATTTCTACACTAAATTGCCAATATAAAAAAATCAGCAATACTTCTATAGAAGATTGAATTTCACTCTTTTTTCTATCTAATTTACCCCTTTAAGCGATTTATTGTTTCTCTCCTTAAAAGGAGTGGTTTACCCGCATCTTTCAAAAGAGTGAATCTGGTTGAGTTTTGTGAAAATGAAAGAGTGAAATTTCACTCCTTTTGAGTGAACTCGAATCCACTCGAATGCAGAACATAAGAATTTTAAACAAAAGAATTAACACAGAACATTAGAATTTTAAACATAAGAATATGATAGTAAACGTGGGTTTTAAAAATAATACATATTATTAAAAATATTATGTTCTAATTTATGAATTAATAAATTTTTCGAGATCACAGTTTTCTTCATTTAAACGAAAAAATAATGTTAAAAATATTACAGTCACGTGCCGCATATATTTTTATTAATTTAAGCCAGTGAAATCGAAAGACTTAAAAAATTCGATTTTTAATAAAGACAATTTCTGAACTTTTCCATTAAGTACTGTGAGTGAGGAGAGAACGGAAATATTTGCATAATCAATAAAATTGAAGTTCACATCCACTTTATGTAAAAATATTATGATTTTATTATAATTTTATTTACCCTAAACTCAATTGAAAACTTATTTTAATATTATATAAGGAAAGCAATGTACGAATTTAATATTGTCTCGTAATTTTAACAAAAAGCTTTAATAAGATTCAGTTAAAGTTTTTTTTAAAATTAATAAAATACATTCTATGATTCATTTTAATAGAAGAGAAAGGAATATTGGCATAGGTGCCGTATAATCCATGATTCCAAATTCTGAATTTTTTTGGCGATGAAGAAATGTTGCCAAGATGATGTATCGTGACGTGCACGATGGCGTAAATACAAGGGTTAACAAAATAGAATTTTCTGCATAATTCTCATAGGTCTCCAAATGTATGACGTAATAAAAATGAGGTTACCAGATACATAAGAAAATCCTCCAAAAAATCGCCAATCTCAGAATTTGGCATCCTGGATTATATGGCGCCTGTGCCGAAATATTCAAATTGGAGAAAATATTCAGTGGTAATCCATTTAAATTTCGATTTTTTTTCAATATTCGCAGTGTGGGCGTTGACTTGTAAATAAAAAATAGAATTTTTTTCTCGACACCTTTATTGATACTATTCATGACAAATATATGGATTTGTGACGCAGAAAATATGATATGCAACCATACTTTGCTTTTCTTATCAGCTTACAATAATAGCTTAGCTTAACCTTGACTTTCTTCAAATATTTGAAGAAAACGTCAACAGGCGCTTAATTCTGGACTTAAAAGATCATTTCCTTTTAAGTTGTGCGTTTTAAATTATTCAGTGTCTAGCTCTTGAAGTGGATACAAAAGACTATCCAATTCCTGTACTGAAATTCCAGAAAATTAAATATTCGTTCTTTTTCTGTATTAGTTTAGAAAACGGTAGTCACATTTATATACTAGATTTTCAAAATGAAAATTTAATATTTATGAGTGTTGAGGATGACCAACAATATTAATTCTGTTTTACAAATTTATTTCAAATCTTGTTTTTAATTACTTTTATATTTTGATTGTAAATTTCAACAGAAGGAAATGCATTTATCCCTCAAACAATTTATTCACTTATTTTGCGATTATTTCTTTCTACGTATATATTTTTATATAAAATATGTTTTCAAGATATACCTATACATATTGATGAAATAATATTACATATATGACACATGTACCGTATAATCCATGATTCCAAATTCTGAAATTTTTGGCGATGAAGAAATTTTGCCAAAATGACGTATCGTGACGTGCGCGATGATGTAAATACTAGGCTTACCAAAATAGAATATTCTGCATAATTCTTATAGGTCTCCAAATGTATGACGTAATAAAAACGAGGTTTGCCAGATTCATAAGAAAATCCACCAAAAAATCGCCAATCTCATAATTTGGCATCCTGGACTTATACGGCACCTGTGCCACACACACACACACACACACGCACACACACACACATATATATATATATATAATATGAAACAGATAAAACATATAAAATACATTTTAAAGCAATAAATATAGTATACAAAATACATATTAAATAAAAAAAATACAATACCAACTAATGTATATTACAGGCAATTTAACCAGCGCAAAAGCAGCTAAACATTTTCTGATGAAGACGTGGTCCCTATGCTTTCCTCCTATTCTTTGCATTGTATATTGTTTTATTCTTGTCAGTGATTTTCAAATTTTGCTTTACTAGTTATATTGTTCTTCATGTTGTGTCTTATATATACAGAGGGTATTAACACATTTTAGAATGATTTCGGGGCCGTTTAATTAATGTTTAAAATGTAAAGACTATTTTTTTAAATGTTCGATCTGATTGCCTTTTTTTTTTTTTTGGACCGTAAGTATGCATCGTGATTTCCATGATAGAAGAGCTTTTCGTAAATTTTCCAGGGGTATTGCTTTCCATTCCTCTTCTACTACTTTCCAGAGTCCATCTATCGTGGTGGGTTTGCGTTTAGAAAGAGCTATTTTTAGCAGACCAAAGGCACAATAGTCCATAGTTGAAACATCAGGGGACGTTGCAGGAATATGTTTAAAAGATGCATATGCAATACCTGTATTAGTCTTCATTTTTTCACGGAATGCAGTGGTAGTTTTCGAAGTATGACTTGTAGCTTTGTCTTGATGAAGTTTCACTCTTTGACAGTCTTTGGGATAAAGAAGTGGAAATTCTTCTGTAAATATTAGTACGTAAAACCTTCTCCTGATAGTATGATGAGTTGATTTTAACAATTTTTTCTACGCTTTTTATTTTTAATTTCCCATTGTAGGAGAAACCTGCGACCATTATAAACCCCTTACTGAAACTTTCTTTACATTGACGGAACCAGGTTTGTACATTTTTTTCGCCTCGTCTCCTATAGTAAATAGACCTTTTTTGGTTGCACTCATTTAGGTAAACTCATGCTTCATCAAGGGTCACAATGTACTTCCATTTATCTCCTGCGAAATGGTTTTCATACAGGATTCTACAAAATGTTTTTCGTTGAGCCACATGTCTCAGCAAAAGCTGGTGAACATTATGTTTTTTAGCTTTTTCAGTTGTAAATCTTGATATATTATTTCATTTATTGTTGCTACAGATGTATCTAAAGACTATGCAATTCATTTCTGTGTTGATGGATTTTCTCTTGTTACCAGCGATTTCACTTTAGAAACATTTGAAGCAGTACGTACCTTTTTCGGATATTCGTTTGGAGTTTTCTTTCCATGTAGAAATAATGATTGATGGTTTTTACCTGTCCTATTGATAATGTTGCTTATTTTCAACTTAGAAATTTTAATACTATACATTTCACAACGTTTTTGAATCCTGGAATAAGAATATTTCTCTTCGGTAAGCGCAGAAACATATCCCTCAATCCACAGCTTGTTTCCATGCGACATTTTGAAAGAAGAATAAATTTAAAAGTAGCAGACGATATTTCTCATTTCAAATAATAAGCTGTTGTCCAGAAATGTTTATTCTAAAACCTTTACTTTTTTAAAATTCTTAATCGAAATCGTTCTAAAAATGTCTTAATACCCTCTATATATATGTATAACCCTGATCAAACGATTAATTTCATATAATGATTTGCATTAACTGTCTATTTATAAGCTATTAATTGCACATAAAAAATTTTATCAAACGATAATTTTTTTTAATGTTAGACAGAAAATTTATCTCCTGGCATGGAAAATATTGACAAAAAAATAATAAAATAATGCGAATTACAATTTTTATTTATTTCTTTTCTTTTCTTTCATTTATTTACTTGTTTTGTCTTTCATACTTACATTTTAATTCTAGAACCACTTTAAGAATAATCAAAAGAACAAAACGTATGTTTATAAATCTGTTGAAATAAAAAGATAAAGAAAGAAAAAGAATCCAAAAGCATTTATTACAGCGAAACCTTTTTCATTGATATCCTGCGTGCTATATCGCCAGATCCTTCTTTCATTCATTCACTGATCACATGTTGCTCAGTGACGAGACGGTGGGAAAATCTCCCCTGAGTCATTTCCCGTGACTCAGCGTCACAAGCAAATGACGGGACGGGATTTTTGAAGAATATTGTTTGTTTGTTGTCTTTTCAACAAGTATTTATTTGCTTTATTTAAAATAAACTATAATCTGTTGAGCATAATTTGTGTATTATTAAATACTGTATTACTAACGCGCATTATTAAATATTCATATTAAAATGCATTGTTTAAAATTTTTTTTAATTTAAAAAAGTGAAAGGAACTTTAAAGTAGTATATGAAGACAATTCTTAAATTCAGTTAAGATAAAGGAAACATGCACTTCTTATTTTTTGTTGGATTCGTAGAATATCGATTGGGAGGGAAAAACGAAAAGCTAGCATCGTGAACTTATGGCAATGGCAAATGTCGCTTTAGAAAGAATAATGGTACTACTTGACTTTAACGGCTTCCGACTATCGAAAAGAGGCTAAAATTATTGTTAAGTTTGAACTATGTACATAGTTTTTAGCTTCTATATCTACCCTTCAACTGCTTTTAATATGGCATCAAAATGCAATCGTTTTTATAGGATTTAGGCTATTTAAATTCCATACGATACGGCTCTTAACATTACAGAGATGTTTCACCTGTTTTTTTTATTGTTTATAATTTTTTACGTTGCACCTCCAAATATTTTTGCTTCTTTATAGTCTCGTTTCGTGCTCATGTGCATATATCCGATCACAGATAAATATTGATCCGTTTAGTATCGATTGAAGATAAATATCTATTTGATTTGTATCGAATGCAGATTAATATCGAAATATTCAAGCGCATATTTTTTCTAGAAAAGCGACACCTTTGGGTAAATTAAAAATTATAATATTTTTGATAATGCTTTAAATGAAAGAAAAAAAGACTATTATGATACCACTAACTTCTTTAAGTCTGTAAATAAAAATTTAAAGTAAAAGTGCTAATGGTGGTGCTTATAGATAGTTTTTTTTTGTTTAGTTGTATTTTGATGTGATTTGGAGATTTATCGCGGGGACTAATGAAAATCAAGCAGTACCAAAGTAATTTTGTTAATTTTCTAAAAGGAAATTTTGTGAATTTATGTCATTTTCCAGTCACATTTTTTTTAATTCATCCGTATACATTTATTATTCATGGTAACGAAATTGCAGATAGCTTGGCCAAGTCTGCCACTGCTGACACCTTGCTGGACAACGCTATTCTAACGTTTGCGGACATCACCACTACTAAAAAGATGGAATCAAACGCAATTTGGAGAGATCCGCCTGCCCACTCTTGGTACTTTGGGAAAAAACCTCGTTGGAGACACCAGCTCAGTATCCCCAGGATACAGCAGACTGCTCTTTCACGTTTTTTGAATGGCCACATGAGGTCCCTTTCTTTTCAACAGGGCCAGAAAGTCTTTCTGGAGTGTTTCTAGTGCAAGGTTGATCAGGTCTCACCGAGACATATTCTCGACTGTCTGAATTTTATTGTTAACGAGGGTGTGGAGATTCCTATTTTATTTTAAGACTTTTTAATGATTTTTTGGTTTTATGCAGATGGTTTAGCTTAGCTACACCATCTGGGATTAGAAATAGCAACAACACATTTATTCTAACAGTCATAATAAGTTGTTGTTCCTTATTCCACTTGATCTAGTACAATCTAGACCAAGTCCAGTAGATCGTTCACCCAGAGAAAGTCCCGAACCAGTGCAGGGTTATCAAAAAGATCTCTCTTCTCCAAACCCAGACAGGAGAGCAGATGGTCCGGAGAAGCTTGGTGGAAATTACACCTGAGGCACACAGGGAACACTTTCTGACCATGAACGAATGTAAGGGTGCGAGTATGTCCAGTAATGAGCCTGGTAATGGTGGTTTGCAATTTCCTATTGCCCTTCAGCTCCAGGGCAGCCCCAGGATGGTTTTGTTCGTACCAGTCATGAGTAGGTGGTATCCTCCAAGTCTTGCTGTTTTCGGCTTTGACCTTTGAGAAAATTTCACTAAACGTAAGTAGTCCACCATTTTCAGTTGTTTCAGCAGAGCCCTCCTTAGTCAATTCATCGACTAAGTCATTGAAGTGGAGGTCCAGTTAATAAGTACTGAATGCATTTCAGAAATTTACTTTATTCAAATATAAGGGTGGTTCCGTTAAAAGTTGAACCGAACTTCGAACGAAACTCATGATCAAAAAAATTCTGATTCAGCTCAACAGAATCAACAATTTACATGATTCTGTTGGATATTTACCATTTTGTTTTGATTGCCATTTGCTGTTGAGTTTTTTTCATAGCGTTATTGCCATGATTCTGTTTTTTTTTTTTCAAGGTCTTATGTTCTATCAATGATGAAATGTAAATATTTTAGAGATGTTTGATGAATGTTCAGGGTCATGAGACATTGACTTCAGATTTGTTTCAGGATCTACAGTTTGAATTATTCTTAATGACTTATTGTTTTGCTTTAGTTGGATATACGAATACGAAAATCCCGAATCTAGTCCACAGTTTACTTTTCTGGTTCTTCTTCTTCTTCAGGTTGGGTTTGTATGTCATTGGCACCTCTGCTATAATCAGCATTTTGTACCATTAACTCCAAATCCAATGTTTCCTAGTTCCAGTTACTCGGGTCACCCACTTTATTAATATAGTTCGATAACCCTTTAATGGAATCTAGGTGTCACTCTCTAGTATGAATGATGTCTAAAGAAGTTAATCTAGGGAGGGCAAGAGCCTCGCATTCGTAAATGATATGCTTGGCCGTTTCCTCTTGCGAATGACATTTCCTGCAGATAAGGTCTTGCTGAAACAGTCCCATTTTGTGGAGGTGTTTTCTGAAATAGTAGTGCCGTGCTCAGTTATGAAGCCTACGATTAAACGTATAACTTTTCTGGTTAGTAAGTCTAATTCTAGGCCGTATGAAGACTTTCAGGTGTTAGAGTCTTTGCGAGTTCAATTATAAGAGTGCAATGTCTTTCCGTTAGGGTGGCATACAAGTTTGGAGGGTTGCTTGTCGTCTTAAAACTTAAACTTTAACATGACTAGGTTTGAAATCATTGAAATATGCGTCTTAGAATTGAGCAGATCAACAATTCGTACAACTCTAATATGTAAATACAGGAGATAAAAGTAATAGAGCTTCGCTCTCTCAAGACACAAGTGGGAAGTTCGGTGTGAGGAAGGTTAACTCAATCTTTTATCCCTTCAGTGGGTCGATAAAACTGAGTACCAAGTATTCTTGGAGTACCAAGTGGGAACCAGACACTGGGGGTTTCGCGGTTAGCGGACCACTTAACCGAGACATATGCTTCGCACCCAAAGGTCCTCGGTCACCTAACAGATTTGAGAACTGTAGCCTTGATACCTATATGGGCTGTTGTGTTATTGAGTTTATTTTAGAGTTTGATAGTAGTTTAGTAGCAATATTCAAGATTTATGCTATGAGGTTTTATTAATTGTCTAATGTGAAATTTTTGTCCAACATTAAATCTATCAAAACAAGCTCATCCTCCATTGTCTCTCTGTGTTTGTGCGTTTCTCATTTGGCAGCAGTCTTTGGAAACATTTCAAACACGTTGAATTCATAATTATTATTTTAGTTGAGACTTAAATAAAAAGGAATTAGTCTTGAAATATAACTGAAATATATAACTCTCTTCCAATTTATACAACTGAATTTTTCAACTGTTGAAAAGTTTAAGATTGATTGAAATCAAGCATTCGTCATGGTTTAAGGAGATTAATTGCAATTCTCCAACAAAAAATGAATTTTTGAGTAGAAACTAATAATTTTTTATACATCATCATTTAAATGAATCTAAATATCCTGTACCAAATAGCCTGATGCGATCGTTTTTGTTTTGTTTAATAGCGATCTCTTCTTTAGTTGAATACTTTTGATCCTTCCAATAGTTGAGTTCATAATACATTGAATAAAATACCCTTTTTGCATCTGTTCATTAGTCATAAACTTTGGCAATGTTATCTCGATTTTTTTACTTATTTAGCTACATTATAATCACGTGAATATTTTTAATTCAGTTGCATCAGCTGAATAAGGAATAAATGAATGATTTCTTTTCAACTCTTTTTATGCGCTTTGGTTTGGAAAAAAAGACTAAATTGCCAAAAAGAAATGATATGCAAATAATTAGGTGGCAGGAATCTCGCTTAAGAGATGTAGTAGCCGAGCTGGCAGCCGAATGGTTAGCGCTCTTGCCTTCGGTTCAACAGTTCGTGGGTTCGAATCCCACCTTGGGCATGGATGTTTGTAGTGGTTCGGAATCCACTTTAAACCGTAAGTCTCGGTCTAATTAGCCCTCGTGTGCAAAAAATGACCGTTGAGCGACAAACAAACCAAACCAAACCTTAAGAGATGTAGAAGAAATGAGGGGACGTATTAACCTAGTGGTTGGGGCATCGGCCTTCCGTCCGGAAAGGTGGGGTTCGATTCCCAATGTCGCCAAAGTGCCACCAAGTGCATGCGATATACGTGCTTGTTAAATAAGTGGAATCGAAAGTTCTGTTGGTTGGTCGTTGAGCAGTTACCATGGGTGCAATGGTTTGGAGAAAATTCCCTCCATTCAAGATCACAGACAAAATTGAGGTGGTGGATCCTCTGGTGGTGCCACCTATCGGAGGGTTTGAAGAGCAAAGTCGTGCTTTCACCTTCGTGGTGCTCTGGTTAAATGAAAGACGCACCTTACTGAATTAAATTCGCATAGCCAAGGCATAGCGAGCTTGGCTTGTCCCAGTGTTGTTAGTAACGACAGAAATGAGCAGTAGATTATCTGAGCTTTCACTTATCTACTCAAGTCAATACAAAAATCTTTAGTTTTGATTATGGAGGAAATTAACAAAGATTGAATGCGCGGTGGATGGATGGAGTTTTAAATTTGGAAACATTTGAGAAATTCAACATTTCTTGATTCTCACAGTTCAAGTGTGTGTTTAGAAACACATTTTTAGATATTACTAAGGCCGTGGTAGCCTAGTGGTTAGGGTATCGGCCTTCTATCCGGAAGGGTGGAGATGGATTCCCAATGCCACCAAAGAATCACAGAGTACATGCTAGATACGTGTTGGTTAAATCAGTGGAATCGAAAGTCCTGTGGTCGGTCGTTGAGCAGTTACCATGGGTGCAATGGTTTGGAGAAAATTTCCTCCCCCTTCAGATCGATGTCAAAATGGAGGGAGTGGATTCTCTGGTGGTGCCATCTTTCGGAGGATTTAAAAAAGAGCAAATACGTATTTTTACCTTTGGGGTGCTCTGATTAAAACGAAAAACGCTCCCTATTGATTTAAATTCGCATAGCCAAGGTATATCAAGATTGGCTTGTCCAAGTGTCATAATGAACAACAACAACAGATATTACTTCATTTGATGACTTATTTGCAATCATTCATGGACTTTATGTATTTACATAAAAAATGAATGTTTTGGGTACGATTGTGTTCTATGTTACAGAATCGAAATCTTTCATAGTTATTTTGAGGAACCTTCTTGACAATCCCAAATATTTTACCATATGGAATGAATATTCACGAAAGTATATAAATCCCATTAAACATATATGATCGGAAGACCAATTCTTAATCAACATTTTAGTCCAACATTATTTGAATAAAACATTGTAAATGTCGTGGGATACATTCCTGGCATTGGTATTTCCGATGGCAACTTCATACGATGCGACTTTCAAGACTCAGCATGAAGAAAATGCCGTAAGAGTAAGGGAATGGTAAAACATATTGTATATAAATGTGATGCCTTTGCCTTTTACATAATTGGCCATTTTAGATCCATTTACACCTTACCATAGGACCTATCTGACTTCATAAACAAAGTGGGCGACAGATGAAGCTACGTTATTTTGGATTTGAAGCTTGGTACAAAATCTGTTAGCAGTGCTGTCCTGACTGTCAAGTTCATTTAAGAAAAAGAAACCTGCTGTTACTAAAAATTGATTGGATTAACATAAAAATTGTTTCGCTCCTCAGTAATGTCTTGTTTTAAGTTATCTTTCTAAATTTTAACTCAATGGCATGGAGTTTATAGAACTCAATAACTTAAATTTCAAAGTGTATCACTAAAATTCTACCATAACCACTATCCAAAATATTTATAAGTACTGCATAATTTTTATAAGTGAACAGGGCTTTCTTTTGTTCTTCTTAAAAATAAATATTATACCAATCTATAACTAAAACAAGAGCTCTAGTGGCTCAGTAGCTTCACGCCGCTTCCCGTAAGCTCAGCAAAGTAAGTGAAGCATCATTTGCCGCGGTCATTGGTTGGGAGGGTGACCACAGTGTACTCTCCATCACTGGGTTGCTGGAACTCCGTGGGTTGGGGACGTGTCCACGTTAATCTGTGACGTCCAAAGTCCTTCCACTGGTATGGTGTGGATGTGGAGAAAAGGGTGCCAGCTCAGGTGTGGCCTCGTCACCTGACCGTGGTTCAAAATGACGAGGCACCTTAAAAAGAGCAAAGTCGTACTTTCACCTTCGTGGTGCTCTGATTTAAACGAAAGACGCTTCTTCTTGAATTCGCACTGCCAAAGGCAAAAGATAGCTTGGCTTCTCCAAATGTCATAGGAAAACAACAACAACAACATAACTAACATAAACTTTCAAAAGTAAAAATGAATTTTAAAGAATTATTTCCAATTTAATAGTAACTAAAATATAAGATAGAAAATATGGGGAATACTTTTAATTAAATATCTGAACATGCCACCACTTGGGGATTGTAAATGTCGAAGAGAATGAGTACGTATAACTTTTTAATACCTTATTCAATTGTTAGCTTGGTGAAACTATTTTAACGTTGATATTGTCTAAGACATAAATAAAATAATTTTTTATGGAATATCTAAATTATTTTCCTCTTCTCTCAAATTCTTACAATTTAATCTTTTAATTTTTAATGATGGCAATGAATTATGGGTAATGCGATGACATGGCCGTATCCCATGATGGTCTGCGAGAGATCTCAGAAATATTTTTATTTTATTTATTTTCTAAATAAATTTTTCCGAAATATATCCAAAATGCAGTGAGAAAATATCATTTGTGATTTTTTTGCAAACTTATGCCTTGTGTTATTTGTTTTAACTAAGACTCTAAACCATGGGTTCCCAAACATTTTTTCTCCTGGACAACTTCCAAAGTTTTGCTGTTTTCGGTAGACTCCCTGCTGCTAACAAAAAGTACCAAGGGACTAGCCAAAACGACTTAAACAAAAAAGTACCTAGGTACCTAAAGTTTAATCTTCCCTGACTTTTTGTTCTTTTTTTACAGAAGTATAGAATAATCTCTAGTATTTATTTAATTTTTACTACATAATTACTTATTACCCTCAAGTAGTAAAACAAATATAATATGATTGATATAAATTACAATATACAATAAAAATATGTATAACAAATAGGCAGATACTTATTTTTTTCGGCACTGCAAACACTGACATCGATTCACTCACAGTCACACTTTTATATTTAAAATCCCGGAAACAAATGAATAACGTTTTGTTCTTGGCATTCGTATTTATACTAATGTAGATTGCAAGCACAGCGCAAGTCGCATTTCATCCCTTTACAGGTATAAACAAGCATCCCAGATGAGCAGCACTTTGCAAGTCTCGACATGTGGTGTACGCTTGTACTATTATCTATTGTTCTATTTGTGTTTGAACTGAGTCTCGAATATTTTTGAGTACCTACCTAGTGAATGATGCTACCTGCGTACGTTGATAAGTAAATCCAAGCCAAATTTTTTCTACTTTATTATGAAAACCAGAAAATTTTTCGTGGACCCCCTCTTACAACTTGTGAACCCTTGTTTTCTTTTCACGTCTGCGTGGACCCCCGTGTGGTCTCTTATGGAAACCTGGGGATCCATCTGGACCTTTTTGGGAACCTATGCTCTAAACAATAGAACACCCTAGCCTAGATATCGCGAATTTTAACCTTTTATATTTGCATCTAAAATGCCTCTGTTCCAAGACATATTGAACCTCTAAAGAAATATCAAAATAATCGCATTTTATTGAAACTTGTCATAAAATTGCAATAATGGTTCGAAAATTTTAATTTTAATTTATAGTAACTACACACACTGGAAATTAAAAAAATATATACATCTGACGTATAAAAAATATGAAGAAGACATTTTTAAATAGAGCTTTTAAAGCATACGATATCGATTAAAATTTTCGCTTTTCTCCTGTATTTTAGAATTCAGATCTATTGTGTATGTGCATTCAGACATAGATGGGCATTGGTCAATACCATAATGATCAAGAATTTACAACTCCTCAAAAAGAGAAGATTTTATGCATAAACCAATTAAATACCTTAAAATGCACATTCTGTGTGACAATTGCCATAAAAAATAACAATTACCAAGATTATGCAATTCAATCCGTATTTGTTCAATTTCTTCAGGAAAACTGTAAATTTATTTAGGTCTTGAAAATCAAATATAATTTGGTGGTAAATCCCCGTATTTATATATGAAGTAAGCACATCTTGGAATCGAAAAAACCTAATTTATTCAAATCAGCCGAAAAGGGTACTCTCACATAGTAACATAAATCTATTTATGTATTTTGTTCGAAATAAGGGCACTTTTATTGAAAAAAGAAATTCTGCATTCCCTTCTCGAATGAAAAGGTTTTCTTCCCCATTTTATTGGAAACAAGAATCGATATTTCTTTTTCATACCATATCGATTAAGCTTGACATTTGAAAGGCATCAATGATAATGGACCCCTATATCTTACAGTCTATTACTTCTTGAAAAATGGACAGTGAATGACAAGCTATTTTATTTCTTATTTTTATAGCCATCCAGCCATTTTCGTGTCTTTCGGAAACCTATTAGTCTTCTGGGGAACTTTGAGAAGGACAATACTGGATTGAAGTGGAAAGTTTGAAGTTGCAGGTTACGCTATAATTTGTCATTTCTCTGGTAATCAGAATAGACTTCTTTTACAAGGACATGTGGATAAGGTTAAATGATTAAGTAGCGTGGATATATAATAACTACTATTATTACATTTTAAATAATATTTTTTCACAGGAAATCCTGTATCTCAGTCAGAGATTTTAAGAAAGGTGGTTAGAAATTGCTTTTGTTGTGACAAAAATTCAGTTATTGCCATTTCAAAAAAATCCGTACTCCAAAATACATTTGATTTTATCTAATATATATTGTATTATAACTTTATTATTTTATTTCCTATATTTATGCAACAAATTAAAGCAACAAGATAGGATATTGATAATTGCTTAGGATTGCTCATGTGAAGAGGTTAAGGAGACAATTTTTTGGCAGAGATATCGTATAATCCAGGATTCCAAATTCTGAATTTTTTGGTGATGAAGAAATGTTTTCAAGATGACGAGTTGTGAAGTGTGCGATGATTTGAATACTAAGGTTGCCAAAATAGAATTTTCTACACAATTTTTACTGGTCTTCATATCTATGGCATAATAAAAACTAGATTACCAGATACATTAGAAAATCCTCCAAAAAAATCACCAAACTCAGAATTTGGCATCCTGGATTATACGGCACTTGTTCAATTTTTTTACCGTTTCTCAATCGTGATTAAGATAGTTGATGTTTGTATGCGAGTTTGGATTTTCTTTGTAAATTTAAAACAACACATTAGATTTGTTTGTATAAGATCTCAATGCAAACAATTGGCAGTTAAAATATTTCTCAAACATAGGTTTTTGATGAGGGATTTCGGTATTTTCTAGTTTGTGTGACAGTTAATTCTTGATATGGATTACAGGCTTTCATATAATTGTCAGCACATCTATCTTTGACCTAATCTATGATAGTACCTGCCCCTTTCTTCTCATAAGGTGTTACTTTCATCCTATGAAAAAACACTTGCCATTCCAAATATAAAATATGAACGATGAATGGAATTTCATAAGTTTAACTCTCGGGGAGCCCGTAACCCCTAGAGCGTGGGTGGTAGAAGGCGAATGAAATACTTTCCGCGAACCAACAGACAGAAGTCCAACCTCTAGAGACAATGGCATACCCCTTTATGACAAGTGCAATAGTTTGTCTGCATCTCTGCTGCCTCGACCCTCTTCAACATCGACCCCAACTGCTGCCATGACGCTCTTTATACGGAAAAAGCGGAAGATGTGACCAGGGCAGTGCTCCATGTCTTTGGTCCCATATGACTTGCCTTTTTTACCTTTTTTTGCACTTGTCACATGACAAAAACAACAACAGTTCATGCCATTTTTAAGTGTTAGAGAATTTTTTAATCTTTAAACTAGCCACACTATGGGACAGCAATAGCTCGGTCGTGGAAAAATTTAATTGTTTTACCTTGAAGATAACGGATTTTATAGCTGAGCCAGCTATTGGTCTTCGTTGAAGTTATCAAAAATCCATTAAATACTCCTCGCTTTAATATGTTTTCGTTCTTGAGGTAGCAGAGCTTTGACCCCACCAAGTGGGCTGCCTAACAACTTAAGGTTGTTAATGCCAGGCATTTAAATATTTCAAGCATAAACTGCGTTTAGGTGGGACTTTTCACAAAGAATATTCTTCATTTACATGTCTCAAGGAACGACAGTCGGAAAACTCTCAAGTACCCACCACGACAGAAAGCAGAAGAGCAACATCTACTACTTGGGCTCACAGTGGTCTTTTGGTAAGACTGCCCTTTTTAAACATAAATGTCTCGAATTCAGTTGCAAGTACGGTTGAACAACGGGAAATGCTTACACCATCTGCTTTTATGTTTGTTGGGCCATTTGCTTAGGTGTTTATCAGGTCGTGTTCATTAGCGACAAATGGACACGACTCACTGTCTATGAAAAGCCGTAGCTGAAAGTATTTTATGTTGTGCTAACTGAAATGCTTTAGAACGGCTTTTCGCCCTCGGACTACGTAGTGTTAAAACATCCATCTCTTGTTGTTCAATACTGGCTGGAATCGAACCTGGAACCTTTTGCTATGAAAAAAATTGGCCTATTACTATGTCACTGTGAGTCTAAAATAAATAAATAAAACGTAAAAGTTAGAAAAATGTTAATATATACCACCAATGACCGTGGATTAAATTCAGGGGGATAGTGGTACTTCACAGCCTCGGAAATGGTAGAAAATGATAGTTTAAAATGTGAAACGTAATGATTCAGTACAGTATCTACAACTTAATATATTAATAAATAACAATAATGTTTTAAATACAACACTATAACTCTAATAATAATAATACGCTAGCATCCAACCCATTGACTCTAGTATCTCTATCCCTTTTATTATACGCACATATTAAATAATTGTTATTTTCTCTAATATAAGGTGTATAATTTTCAATGATACCTAAAATAAATTATATATAATACAATATAACATTATAAAATTCAATTTTTTCAAAAATTTTATTTTTTATAAAATTCAAAAATTTTATTTTATAAATACCATGTATAAATATTTATTAAAAATTTTGAAATTTAGTTTAAAATTTAATAAAAAAAATATGAATCAAAATCTCGTACATTATTGAAATGTTTCTAACATAATGAAAATTCTTCATTTCTATTGCACACATTTTGTTCATACGATATTGAAGCTATTAATGTAGAATACACATACATTGATATCTTAAATTATGAAAATATTTAATTTAAAGCTTTTATTATTATATGATTTTACATCGACAACTTATACTAATTTATCCCCACATACCAAAGACATCTCTCCTTCCAGTTCATAAAGTGCTGACCTCTTTTACTTTTCTATGCTTTCAATTTTTTGCAAATTTTTAAATTTGGTCTCTTCTTATCAATAATTACCTTCGCGTGCTAAATCAAAAATTACCCTTCTGTGTGTTAATCCGTATTCAAATCCCTTTAAAACATGGGATCGGCATTTAATTCTTTTTGATCGTATTAAAATATTATTTCAGATAACTTTTCCACAATTATATATATATAAACTCTGTGACACGTCAGCCCAAGTGGGGCAAGGCCTACATGCCCATCTCTGTTTTCCTGACCGAGAGGCCCTGGGGTGTGAAGCCTATGTTCCGATTAGGTGGTCAGCCTAACGTGAAACCCCCAGTGTTTAGTTTACAAGCTTGCTTGGTACTCAGTTTATCGACCCACTGAAGGGATGAAAGGCTGAGTCGACCTTGCCCAGTCCGAGAATCGAACCTCTGACTTGTGCCTTGAGCGTGAAACGCCACAACTAAGCCACCGAGCTTTTACACACACACACACAAATATATTGTACCGAGCTCCACGGGTTCGTGTTGTTTGAGAGTTGAATAAAGCGATCACTTAATGAACACAAGACTTTTATTCGTAAAAACTTCACTAGATAAACAAAATTCCCGCTGTAACAATCACAATTATACAGCTACAATTCGTCAGATACAATAGGAAATAGCTTCCAATCACAGGTCTCAAATACCTCAGACAGAGAACAACTAGCAGTCACAACTGACCGTCTTCACTCACTGACTGTCTTCACAAAAACTCTACTACTATTCCATGTCGGGCTGCGGTATTTATACCTGACTTGGCGGAGAAATCTACCAATTTCGCCAAGGCTCTGGAAGCTTCTAGGCTATCTCGGAAAATATTGGTCTTAGAGCTTAGGTGATGGATGTTTCCAGAAGTATCGATTTCTCGCCAAGTCGCCAAGAATCTCGCCAACCGTCGCCAAGTCGCCAAGAATATCGCCAACTGTCGCCAAGTCGCCAAATCATTAGGAAATCCGCTTTTAAACTACAACACGTCTAAATACCGCAATTTTTGCCCAAAATGTGAGAATTTCCGATCTGTCTGAGATATTTTAAGACAAATATAATCATTATTTATAAATTTGCAACATTGCCCCCTCTCAAGGACTGCACGTCCCGGGCAGTACAATCCCCTGATAGGAGGCCAAATTTAATATAAGAGAATTTACATTTCAAGATGATACAGAGCACATTACATACACAAGCAACTAAAAATACAAGAAAATAGAAAAGATTAAAATTATCTATACTATTTACAAAGAGACCATGGTCTACTAATTTTTACTTTACATTACGATAAGGAGCTAATCTATCATAATGTACTACCTTTGGTTTTGAGGAAGATGATTTCCTTATACGAACCACGACGTCGTTCAGTCTTTTTAGGACTGTGTAGGGACCTTCCCAGTTGGCTTGCAACTTTGGAGAAAGTCCTTTACGTCGAATCGGGTTCCACAACCAAACTTTGTCACCTTCTTGAAATTCATGTCCCGTCGCTTTTGTGTCATACCTTGTCTTCATTCTTTCGGTCATCAGGTTGATTCGGTCTCGAGCGAAGTTATGGACATCTTCAAGACGTGCCTGAAGGTCTCGAAGGTATTCCTCTGGCGATGAAGATGTATCCGGTGGACGACCAAACTGAAGATCACAAGGGAGACGAAGTTCGCGACCAAAGAGCATCTGTGAAGGAGTATATCCGGTAGTCTCATGGACAGCACTGCGATATGCAAGCAGAAACAGCGGTAGCTTCAAATCCCAATCTTGCTGATTTCTGGAAACCATAAGGGAGAGGTTATTCAAGATGGTTCTGTTAAACCTCTCTACCATGCCATCCGATTGTGGGTGTAGTGGCGTGGTCTGCGTCTTGTCTATTCCGAGAATTTGACACATTCCTTTAAACACAACAGAGGTGAAATTTGTCCCTTGATCAGAATGAATTTGTAAGGGTGTGCCGAATCTGGAAACCCATTGTTGCACTAGAACCTCGGCTACTGTAGTCGCCTCTTGATCGGGGATTGCAAACGCTTCAGGCCACTTAGTAAAGTAGTCCATGACAACTAGTATGTATTTGTTGCCATTTGAGGATCGTGGTAAAGGACCCAAAATGTCCAATGCTATCCTCTCAAAAGGTGCTCCTACGTTCTACCGCTGCAACCTTCCTCGGCTACGTTTCTTCGGTCCTTTACGTGCCGTACAGTCATCACAAGATTGGCACCATTTCTCTACATCTTGTCTCGTTTTGCTCCAATAGAAACGTTCTCGAACTTTCTGTAGAGTTTTCATTACTCCGAAGTGGCCTCCAGTTGAGCTACTGTGCAATTCTTTCAAAACATCTGAAATTCTTGATTTTGGAAGAACAAGCTGCCATTTGAAATTACGTCCATCATCGGACTCCCATTTCCTGTATAAGACACCATTTCTTATATGGAGTGAGTCCCAAAAAGCCCAATATTGCTTAGTAGCAGGACTGTAGGTGGAGATATCCTGCCAACTTGGTCTCATACTAGAAGATTCTTTCAATTCAAGAATTGGATTTATATCTGGGTCTTCTTTTTGGGCTTCCCTAAGTCCTTCATCACTCCATGGGTCTGGTTTTGATGGAGGTGAAACAGTAACTTGGCGTACCGAAGTATTTATCAGCTGATAGTTCTTCTCTACTCTAGAACAGTATCGGCAGCTTTCATTACACGGCTTCCTTGATAGTGCATCAGCATTTCCATGAAGAATTCCTTTGCGATGACGTATTTCAAAGTCAAACTCCTGGAGTCGTTGAATCCATCTGGCTACCTGTCCTTCCGGATTTTTAAAATTTAAAAGCCAGGTTAAGGATGCGTGATCTGTTCGGAGCAAGAACTTTCTTCCATAGAGATAATGGTGGAAATGTTCTATGGCTTTAACGATTGCCAGCAATTCCTTCCTGGTTGTACAGTAATTCCGCTCTGGTTTCGATAGACATTTACTCCAATAAGCAATGACATATTCTTTATCATCAATTTCTTGCGACAAAACAGCTCCGATATTTTCGTTGCTGGCATCCGTATCTAAAATGAATAATTTTTCGGGCTGGGGATATGCAAGAACGGGCGAAGATGTCAATGCCTCCTTCAGTTGTTTAAAAGCTTTCTCACATTCATCTGTCCATAGAAATTTCTGTTTAACTTCTGTCAACTTGTGAAGAGGTCTGGCAATACTTGAAAAACCCTTAACAAATTTCCTGTAATATGTGCATAGTCCAAGAAAACTTCTTAATTGGTGGACATCTTTTGGACGACTCCAGTCCTTAACTGCGGAGATCTTTTCAGGATCTGTTCTTACACCTTCAGCAGAGATAATGTGTCCCAGATAGCTTACTTCACGTCGGAATAGATTACATTTGCAAGGATTCAGCTTCAGGTTGGCCATTTTTAATTTTTCCAGCACCTTTCGGATGTTTCTTAAATGGTCTTCGAATGTGCGCCCTACAATAATGATATCGTCCAAATATACCAAACAGGCTTCGTAGGAAAGTCCTCGTAATACTGTCTCCATCAGGCGCTCAAACGTTGCAGGTGCATTGCAAAGCCCAAATGGCATAACCTTGAACTGCCAAAGTCCTTGTCCTGTGGTGAATGCAGTCTTTTCTCGATCCTCAGGATGTATCTCTACTTGCCAATAACCACTCTTGAGATCCAAAGTCGAAAACCATTGTTTTCCGGATAAAGCATCAAGTGTATCGTCAATCCTAGGAAGAGGGTAACTATCTTTTTTAGTGATGTTGTTTAACCGACGATAGTCAACGCAGAATCGGGTAGAACCATCCTTCTTCCGAACTAAAACAATAGGCGAAGCCCAAGGACTCTCTGATGGCTCAATAATGTCATTCTGCTGCATTTCCATCAGAAGATTGTCCACCTCTTCCTGCTTTGCGAATGGCAATCTTCTCGGGTGTTGTTTAATGGGTGGATGATTTCCTGTATTGATTCGGTGCTGCGTCAATTTGGTTCGCCCAACATCATCTGATTTCTTGGAAAAGAGATCTCCGAATTCTAATAATAAATTTCTTGCAGCATTCCTCTGTTTATCATCTAACTCTGCTCTCTGAAGGAGTTCATTAATTAGAGTGTCAGGAGGCTCAGATAGTGTGGCTTGACAATTTCGGTTAATACAGGTCACTGGAGTGCAAGTCGCTAGCACTTCTCCTTCTTTTATAAGTTTTACCTTATTACTTAGATTAGCAACTCTTACCGGGATTACATTTCGTGAAAGATCGACGAGTGAAGAAGCCACTAGTACTCCTTTAACGCTATTGTCGGAATCTGGATATTCAGTCAATCCATAATGAAAATTATTATCTTCTGAAAGAGCTCCGGAAACTATTGTCTCAGTTCTTGGTGGTAATGTTGTTTCACTCTTTGCAGTTATATGATGGACTGATTTAATATCTGAATATTTCGTCTTAAAAATCGTTATGTCTTCAGAACATGAGTGTAGTTCATTATTTTTAAAATCTAACTTGAAATTGTTTTCTTTGAGGAAATCCAATCCAAGAATAAATTCGTCATTTATATCAGCGACATATGCCATATGATGGTAAACGGCATTACCAAATGCAATGTTTAGCTTGACTTTTCCATGCACTTTAATCTTATCACCTGTCACAGTTTGGAGGGTAATGCAGGGCGGCGTCCAGATGAGTTTGTCACCAAGTTTGCGAGCCAAATCTGTCCTAATGATAGTTACGTTGGCTCCAGTATCGATTATCATTCTGCAGGGAACTTCGTTGACATGTCCCATAACGAAAAGTCCGTTGTCGCCGCTACTTACGGAAGAAATGTGAAACGATTTGAAATGGGGCTTCTGACTCTCTGGACATCTCCGCCCCGCGAGATGGCCACATATTAGTTTCCCTGCTGTGGTGGAAGATCATTTCCACCATTTTTTCGTTTCGGGCAGTCTCTCTGAACGTGTCCGACTGCACCGCAAGTCCAACACTGAATTTTCGTGTTTCTGCCACCTTTACTCAATTCTAAGTTACGGAATTTTCTCCGCAGATCTTCGATTTGCTTTCTGAGATCACAGTCCGTATCAGTAGCAGAGACGGCTCTGATTGAGTGCCGGTCTTTACGCGCGGCCTGCTGGGCAGCCTCTATCTTATGTGCGTAGACTAGGGCAGATCCAATATCTTTGACATCGGCGAGTCTAAGTGTTTTCTGTATCTCCGGATCCCTCACACTATCGATGAAGTGATGGAGAGCCAGATCTTGACGTGTCTCAGCTGGGCAGTCCGAAAATGCTAGATGGGAAAGTCGCTGAATATCGGCAGCCAATTCTTGAAGACTTTCACCCGCTTTTTGATAGCGGGACTTTAACTGTAGTCTGCTATATTCCTTAGTGCACTTATCTCCAAACCGCAGCTCAAGCGCACTCGATAGGGCTTGGAAATCGTGCCTCTGCTCCTCCGGAAGCGTCTCGAGGATGTCAGCCGCGTCTCCTCTTAAAGAAGCCGCCAGGTGAAAAGCTTGGGCTCGGGGATTCCATCCATTAGCTTCCGCTACCATCATAAACTGGGTCTTGTATACTTGCCAGGATGATTTCCCATCAAATGTTGAGAGTTTAATATTGGCTAGGGAAGGCACAAATGTCACGTTGGGTTCCGCATGTTTGTTTGATATTTGCTTCTCCAAGCTTTCAATCTTCTTATTCATATTGTCTAATGCTTCTTCAACGTTTTCTTCTATCTCCAGAACTTTAGTTTCAACTGAAGTTACCTTATCTTCCATTGCATTCATCTTCTCCTGAATGATGTTGGAGAATTCTTCTTTAACACTTACAATGTCCTTCTTAAGTTCCTTTTTAAGCTCCTTCTGTCCAGCTTTCATCTCCTCCTGTCCAGATTTTATCTCTTTCATCATCTCGGTTTTAATCTCTTCTTGTCCAGCTTTCATCTCTACTTGTCTAGCTTTCATCTCTTCTTGTCTAGCTTTCATCTCTTCTTGTCCAGCTTTCATCTCTTCTTGTCCAGCTTTCATCTCAGTTTTCATATCTTCTTGTCCAGCTTTCATCTCAGCCATCTGCTCCGCTAATTTTTCGAGAAGACTTTTCATTAAATCCATATCCATTTTTCTTGTGACACGCTGCATCAACTCTTCAACCCCGATTCTGACACCAGTTGTACCGAGCTCCACGGGTTCGTGTTGATTGAGAGTTGAATAAAGCGATCACTTAATGAACACAAGACTTTTATTCGTAAAAACTTCACTAGATAAACAAAATTCCCGCTGTAACAATCACAATTATACAGCTACAATTCGTCAGATACAATAGGAAATAGCTTCCAATCACAGGTCTCAAATACCTCAGACAGAGAACAACTAGCAGTCACAACTGACCGTCTTCACTCACTGACTGTCTTCACAAAAACTCTACTACTATTCCATGTCGGGCTGCGGTATTTATACCTGACTTGGCGGAGAAATCTACCAATTTCGCCAAGGCTCTGGAAGCTTCTAGGCTATCTCGGAAAATATTGGTCCTAGAGCTTAGGTGATGGATGTTTCCAGAAGTATCGATTTCTCGCCAAGTCGCCAAGAATCTCGCCAACCGTCGCCAAGTCGCCAAGAATATCGCCAACTGTCGCCAAGTCGCCAAATCATTAGGAAATCCGCTTTTAAACTACAACACGTCTAAATACCGCAATTTTTGCCCAAAATGTGAGAATTTCCGATCTGTCTGAGATATTTTAAGACAAATATAATCATTATTTATAAATTTGCAACATTATATATATATATATATATATATATATATATATATATATATATATATATATATATATATATATATATATATACATGTATATATATATATATATGTATATATATATATATATGTATATATATATATACATGTATATATATATATATATTATTTTAATATTTATATTTGGGTATATTTTCAATTAATAAATGTATGTATAAAAATGTAAATGGTGTAGATTATTCTAATAAACTGTGTTAAATTTTTCTATTATTTTGCTATTATTGCCTGAAATGATTGCTTCTATGTTTTAAAATCTCTTGAAAATTTTATCACTTGTTATTGCTATTATAATATATTTGTCCCATTAAATATGATTTTATTATTTAAATTTTTTTCATATATAATAATTATGATAGACTATAGTATGTACATTAAAATTCCGTTCTTTATAATTATGTTCATAAGAGATTTATGCTTAAGAAACACATATTTTTAATATGTTTGATGCCAACATACATTGTTCTTACAGTAAGAACTAATTTGATTATATTTTAAGAACCATAGTCCACCTTTGAAGTCTAAGAACATTTTTAAGAAATGTTGTTCCTTCAATATTTTCATATGAATGGTGTATACCTAGAAAACAATTTTCGAAGAAATGGAATTATTTTGTTTTTTCTAGATAAAAAAAATGCTACATAAAATGTATAACTTTTATCATTTTTTTTATTAATTCTTTCAAAGTTAATTACATTTTATTCGAATGAAAATTTTTTAATATCTACATTTCCCATTTACATTTCATGTAAGAAATAATTAAAAAAAGATTTTGCGTACTATTAAAGAAACTAAAACAAATTTAAGGCGAAAAAAGTTTTTATGAAACGAATTGCATGTTTCGGAAATTCTTTTTATGTAAGGAATTTTTTATGATACTTTTTTATTCACGAAAGAAATTATTTCTTTCCGATGAATTTGAGTTCCTTTTTCTGTATATTTTTTTGAATTTCGTGAAAAAAGAAAATTAAGGTGTGTATTTTGTACGCTTCTTTCTTAAGCCCGAGAAACTTAAAACAATGTTTCTCTTCCCATTTTATCTAAGGAATTAAAAATCTATTTCTTTATACTTTTGAATATAATCAAATCTAAGATAATGAAATATGTAATTAAAATATTAAAGTAATATAATTTATGATAATATATACAAATTGAGTTTTCTATTGTACTATTAAAAGCTGTATTCTGAAAGTAAGAAAAAATTCATAAAATTATTACTTTTTGAGAAATAAATTTTAAGTATTCAAACTTAATTAAACTTTATAAATATGTATTCTGAATAAAAAAAATTATAAAATATGTTTGATTTGTTTGAGTCCTGAATCTAATAAAAATTTTACATAAGCAAATGTGTTAATATGATAAATATTTTTTTTAATATGAGTGGCATACTTTTTAAATAAAACGTTTTAAATTTTGCAATAAGTTTCTAATGAAAGAAAAATTGAAATATTTTATGAGAAAATTATACTGTTTTCATTTTCCAAGATATTTATTTTTAAAAATAATGCAAATGAAAAATTTAATGAGACAGAAAATTTTAAGAAAATGCCTCGTAGGAGGTAAATTATTTTGATTTTAGTAAATCAACATTTTTTTAAATTTTAATATGAAAATACAATATTAATGCAAATTACAATTGTTTATTATTGTAAATATTCATATAAACAAAAGAATTACAATAAAAATATTTCATTTAAAACTTTCTATACATTGCTATGAATTTTATTGATTTTATTATTATATAATTTTAGTATTATGTTATAGAATTAGATTAATAAAAAGAAACTAATATAGTTTATACATAGCACTTTTTCAAAGCCAACATCTAGTCAAAAACTTAGTATTTAAAAATATTTTCACAAATATGTTCAAAAACTTGATTTTCAACTACTTTTTTTGCACACATTGCCATTTTTTTATGTTTTCTTGTGACGACCTATTGCAGATCAAAATAGTCAACACTATTTTGGTTACAATTCCATAAAAAATATTATTATTACTATTATTTTGTAGTTGTGTTAAAAATGTCATATTTCTTTTCCGTCTTTGAAAATTGGTGTTCGGTGTAGTACTTCTTTGTTGGTTTGGTAAAAATTTTTTGATAAATATTGGCGATAAAATTGAATTTCTGATAATTCTGATATATTCAGGTTTTTAGCTAACGTAATTTTAGAGTTGCCATTTCGTTATTCCCATTTTGGTACTTATTTTGGTGTCAAAAAAATCGCCAGAAAAATTATGGGATACCCGTTTGCAAACTTTTACCAAAAACTGTTCTTTATAAGAAACAGCTAAGAGTAGAGAAGAAATATTAGTGGCATAGCACCCTCCCTTCTTTCTATATTCCCAATCAATAATTACTATGTTTTTGATTTTTGTTAAAAAACTTTTTCTTTCTCCCACTGCATAGAACGCGTTTTCGATTTTACTAATATGCCATTGATCAGCATGGGAAATACATTCATTCGAAAGCAATTGAAATGAGCTAGCAAAAAAAGGAATACAAAGTAAAAAGTGAATGAACCAATATTCGAAATAAAAAAAAACTTAAATTTAATACTTACTTCTTTACATTAATTTTTCATAATAGCAACAACTTATAATATTTGGGAATTGGATTTTCGAACAATTTAGTAATTCTCTTATCTTTGAGATAATTACTGAAATTGTGCATTGAGAGGTACTATTTGTGCACTTTTTAAATACTTTTCGAAATCCCTCAACTATTCTAGAAATGTATCGGTGATTTTTTATTTTTTAAAAAAAAATCTTTGTGCTTAATCACTTTAGAAACGAAAACAAATGCCCTCTTAAGTAATGAAGTCGTTAAAAAGGAAAATTCTAAAGCAAAATTTTTTTCTTGTACAGATTCGCTAGAACTTAATTTTTCACGATGCAAATCATTTATCAAGTAAAGTAATGGATAAAATAATTCAATTCTAAAAGTTTTTTTTATTATTTTAAACGAAGAAAATCAGATTATACTTTTCGACAGATTATTAGCCTCCATTTTGTTTCACCTCTTCAGAATTAATCGAATGTGTAGCTTCTTTTCTTTTTTGGGTATCCAGTTTAGTGACAATTTAAATATCTTTTAAGTCAAATGAAACCATTTTTTTTCTTTTATACAAAAATAACATGAAAAGAAATATATTTAACCTTGTCTAATGTTCCATTAAAGAAAAAAAAAACTGAGGTGTTAGTGTTTATATACAAATTTATATTATATATTAAAAAACTATAGAATTAAAAAATAAAAGACATTTTAACTGGAGTTTTGCAGTGAATAATTAATAATTGAGGATTAATTAATATACACTAAACGCATTAAGTAATGAACTATACTAGCTAACCCTACTATCATAATTTGCGCATAAACATACTCAATGTTAGCTGTGTACTTGAGTTTGAAACGGCAACTTTTGCAGCAATAGAAAAAACAAAAATAATTTGATTTATTTTCAACTCAAATATATAAAATTTATCACAACAATTATTTTAAAGTGAAATGTTTTCAAGCATGAGGCAACAAAATGCTATAAGCCAAATCCTTTCCTTTTTTTTTATAAAAATGAAACGTTCAAATATAGAATTTTTGTATGAAATGAACTACATGAATCTTATCTTTGCGATTGTTTGTGAAAAATGACTTTATTGAATTGAAATAGCGCAAAATTTCTTTGCCATTTAATAATTTATGGCCATTTTGATCGCAAAATTATTTGAAGAAGAAAATCGTTTTCTTTATTTTTTGTTGCCATCAATAATATCTAAATAAAAGTTTCTTCAACAGTTTTTAACCAAATGGTTTTTATATTGGTTGAAAAATATTTTGGTATGGATTTGTCAACATAACTACTACATGTTGTTCTTTTGTATGCCGTCAAATTCTTAAAATGCGCCACCAAATTTTAGAAATTTATATAATAAAAATTATAGTGCTTTTTTTTATTAGAACCAAAGTTTGCAGAAATTAAAGAAAAGTACACTGTAAAAGGAAACTTGTTTTTACAGTTTCATCTTTCATAACTGTGACTTTTCATTAAGTGAAATATTTACTAAGCGTGAAGTAATTTTAATTGTATTATTCCCAATACCTACAATTATATTCTTCTGCATCATATTTGTGTGAATTTGGATTTTCTGTATTAAATAACTTAAAAATAGAAACAAGATCGAGACTGTTAAATATAGAAGAATATATGAGAATAGTATTGTTATTTTTAAGACCAATTATAAATGAAATTATCAAAAAACATCAAGATCAAATTTCTCGTTAAAAGTATTCTAATTATTATCTTACAATTTAACCTTTAATAAACATCATGCTTTTTTGTAGTACATTATTTTATTTTACATTCAAAATTATTATTATTATAAACTATTTTTCACACAGTGTATTACAAGTTAATAAACAACTTTTAAACTTATAACTTTCGCGTTGTCTACATTTACACCACAATTTCTTATCCTAATCTTTTTGATTAAATTTTTCTGCACGAACTTAAATGAATATTAAATTTAATAAATTTTATGCTTTTTATAAGACAAAACAGAATATTTTGCTTTTATATTCATTTTAATATAATGCTTTTACTAAACACCCAAAGTGAAATAATTTATAGTACTTTCCTTGTTAGAAATTTTTTGAAAGAAAGAACAATATATATCTTTTTATAAAGGAAATATTTATTGAGAAAATGTTTATTTTCTTAAACTCGATCATTTACAATAAAGTATTTTTATAAAACATGTCATTGTTTTCAAATGTTAATTTCATTCAATTATCCAATTGCAACTTTACAATTATTTCTCTAAATTTTGATTTCATCTGAAGTGAATTCAAAACATTTTAAAATGGAGTAAGAAATAGTTTGTGATAAATTGCTAAATAATTTTAAAAAATACAGCATGTTTTTTTTTCATTATAAATTGTTATAAAACATTTTTTCCCATTTCCTTTAACATAATTGTATTAAAAATATAGGTTTTTTAATTTTTTTAACTGGAATATACTTTTAAATAAATATTTCTTTATTATTTCTTTATGTATATATAATTAAAGATGTTTCCATTAAATACAAGAGTTACTGAGTATTTTTATAGCTAAAACGGATTTATAATTTTCATTTAGGATGCACAAATTATCATTTAATTTATTTAATCATTCATCAAATTTATGTGAAGCATATTTTATTTCTCCATTTTTAATTTCTTGTGATATTTTTATAAATATTATTGAGAATGAACTTATTTATCAAATATCCCATACGTTTTTTAAGATGCAAATATGGTGAGATAAAAAGCAAACTGATTACTACTCTGGTTTTAATTAATCCATTATCCGTCTCTATTTTTAATAAAATTAATCTAAATTCAACTGTTGTATTTTTAGCAATCTACTATTTATAAAATGCTTTGTAAAATTACGAAAAATGTAAAGAAAAGACTGATGTAAATGAAATAGAAAATATCGGATCAACAAAACATTTTATTACTAGACTATAAATTTTATTGATTATGCATAAAATTATGAAAATACATAATAGTCTGGAAGAGATCTTATCCCTGCCTATTAATTTAGTTAGTTTACTTTTGTTCAGCTGAAAAAAATTACAATTCACTTTATTTTTATAATTTATGAATTAATATTTTGCCGTAAGTGAACTTCCACTACAAATGAAGTAACGTAAATTAGGCTTCCCAAAACTATTCCAGAAAGCAGAACGTTTTTATTCTTCAAACAATGTCGCCATTATTATTTGTCTCGGCACTTTTAACCAAGAACTGCATAGCTAATTGGATGAAATTTCCCAGGATTCTAAAGTCCATTCTCATCAAAACGCTAATAAGCAATGTAACTTTTTGAATTAAAACTCAATTTTCTTTCAGCTTATTGGTCATGTGTCAGTTACGGACACAGTTATCCCATTTCGAAAATTGCTTTCAGCTTGTAATTTAAAGAAAAGTTAATAACTAAAGTTAATTCCATTTACTCTTTGTTTTAAAAATGTTCCAATCGTAATCTCGTTTAAATTAGATTTCCTCTTACAAGGCAATTACCGATACGAAGATTAGCAAAAGCAACTTAGAACAAAAACGAATTCGTTTTCTCACACATTTTAATACGACGAATTCGTTTTCGTTCTATGGAACTAGAATTTCAGATCATTCTTATTCATTCGTGGAATTAATATTTAATTTCAGAATGTAGGACATGGTTCGGAGCCTTATAAAAATCCCCGTTGCTTAATTATTTAATCGGAGAACTAAATTCTGTCATTTCCAGAAAATGAAGCATATGTCCGATGCTTTTCACATAAATTCATTAAGCCTAAAATAGGTCATCAACATAATTCACAGTTATGCTTCATTTAGCAAGGATGAATGCGAAGAACAGCCTGTGCTTTTTGCTACTCTAGTACATGTCCTTTGTTATTTTTAGGACAAAGCAATCAATAGAGCAGAGCGCCATTTTTTTTCACTTTTTCCTTTTGTTTGATGTCCTGAAAAGTAAATTGCAGTGAAAGTAAAACAAACTTGTCCGGGGAACGCAATCATTTCGTGATAGTTAGGCTCTTTTCTCGAAAGAATTGTGTCACACAAGGAAAAAAGAATTTGATGTTTTATAACAATATTTGTCTGTACTAGCTACAATTGCAAATGCGTACTAGTAATGATAACGCGAAACAAATAATCGAACTATTTACTTATCCTTTTTGATGGTATCTGAAAGAACTTTGATGAATTATTGCTTTATGATTCTCAACTTTATTTCGTGAAGTATGTCTTTCCAAGTTAAAATGATATAATAAAATTAAACATCAACACTGTATATCTAAAATTTATTTTATACCTTTTGTGATAGGTAAATTAAAAGTATACGATGATGTTGTATAATTAGGACTGATTTAAATATTTATCATGTGATTGGGTGGTAATAGATATGATCTTATCTTTCATCAAGATTTCCATGTTGATAATGCCTTATCAACTTCATTTGTACAAGGGACAATAAAGCATTTGGATGAGAACATTACTTCATATTATTCTACCAAGTTTTATCTGGTAGACTGATAGTAAGCGGTAGATGATCTTAACTTGTGTTATGATCTAATATTATGATCTTATAATGCACATATCTGTTTTCTAACCCATTCCTAAACATTTGCAACATCATAATAACTATTTATTTTTTAAAATATTTGTGAAATTTTTATAAGGCAACAGAAAAAAAAGTCTTCTCTTTAATTTTTATTGTTTACCAGTAAAACAAATCACTCGATGACAAAATTCATTGATCAAGCTTCCAACTATATTTCACATTACTAACAACTTTTACAATGTGGAAATAAATTCAAAATTAAGAATAAAATGTTGAGAGAATACAGTAATATCACAGAGATGATAAAGTCATCTTTAAAAATTCCGGAAGATTTATTCCCGATCTTTTTGCTTATTGCTATATGCTGAAAGTATTTATAAATGTTAAACTTTCCTAAGTTAAATGCTATTTATTTGATATTTTGGTGAGAGTGCCAACTCAGATGTCAACCTCCTCACTTGATTATTGTTAAACTTTACGAAGCAATTGAGGATTTTTAGTAATTTCTATCACAGAAAAATGCAACCAGAAATGAAAGTCACGGTAGCAGACGAATGATTTAACGCTTTGGCTTTCAGATCAACAGTTCCTGGCTTCAATTCCCACCTTGAGTCTGAATGCCTGTAGTGATCCACTTTAATCTGTACGTTGAGTGGATTTAGCTCTTGTGTACCTGGGGCCTGAGCAGCTACCAGGCGCGTCGGCAGGTGGTGGATCGCCGAACGTCCTGTATTAAGGACAGGATAGCCTTGAATATAGAATCAGAGGCCACGAACCAGCTCTCGTAAACCCTGGTGTTATGAGGGTTTACGAGGTTACACTCGTAAACCCTGGTGCAGAACGACCCGTGCCTAGGGCTATTTGGCACCGCGGTAATGGTGTCTTAACGGAGCCTCTAAATGCCTGGCGAACTTCTAGAGCTTTTTTGCCTTGCCCAGTAACTCAGGCAATGCTGGGTGGACTGTTATATTACCTGAGCCTATTAACTAATTGTTATTTTATGGCTAAAAAAACAGAAATAACAAACCTTTCTGCATTTGCAGGTGAGGCCTCTGAAACCTTGCTGAAAAAGACAAGGGAACTCAGAGGCAATCTAGTGAAGGGGCAGCAGTGAATACTTCACAGGAGGTAGAAATGACCACCAAACCACCTTCTTCTGATGAGAGTCAGGAAGTTATCGCTAGCATGACTGACTCTCTGACCAGAATCAAGGACTTCGCCAAGTGCAGGCAATGCAAGAGGAAACGGCCAAGCATATCATTTAGGAATGCGAGGCTCTTGCCCTCCCTAGATTAACTTCTTTAGGCATCATCCATACTAGAGAGTTACACCTAGACTCCATTAAAGGGTTATTGGACTTTATTAATAAAGTGGGTAACCCGAGCAACTGGAACTAGGAAACATTGGGTTTGGAGTTAATAGTACAAAATGCTGATAAAAGCAGAGGTGCCAATGACATACAAACCCAACTCTAAGAAGAAGAAGAAGCTCTTGTGTACAAAAAATTACCGTTTAATAATAAGGAAATTAATGCTGTAAAACATACATACAGATTTCGCCAGAAAGGGAAAATTTTCATTGAATCGGACTGTCTTTTTGCATGAGTTTCCGATGAAAAGGAAAAAAAAAGTTATTAACTTAACGAATTTATTAAAATGAGATCTTAATATCGTGACTGTATTCTATACAAAAAAAATATAATTTGCTCAATAATTTTATTTTATCATTTGAGGAAATGAAATAAATGACAATTATTCTGCTATAGTAATAAGAGAATCTTTCCATTGCACAAAACACTAAGGCACAAAGGACATTTTTCGGAGCCGTATTTTAGGGTCTGACGACGAAAATACATCAATGAGGGAAAAAGGGATTTTCTCCTTGGTTAAGAGCCCATTGAATCATTTCTGTTCCCTGACTAATTGCACCACTTCAGGTTCTCTCAAAGGCAGCGGACACTTTGAGAAATTGGAACGTCGTGCTTTGATCCTTTTCCTTACAGTTGACTAAGACACTTGACTAGATCGGAGCGAATTTAAAAAAAAGAGGAAAGTCTCAACGTTCTTTCTGATAGAAAAAAATAATGGAATGATTCTTTCTCACACTTCTTTTTTTTCCTCCTCACTTTCTTCTTTAAAGGAACGGAGTGTTGTAACGGCCGTTCCATCAAGGCCACCAGGGCTGGATGAAAGATTTGTGTCCGACGGGTCTGAAGAGAAGACAGAAAATAAACCGCCCAATTGAAACAGCCGCTCGGTATGTGGAAACCGTTGAAGCATTACCATTTTTCACGGCCACCGCTGGAACAACGGTGGCGATTGTTCTTGTCCAGCCATCCCACGGAAATCGTTTGCAAAATGTTACACACCTCTGAATCGGTTACTTTATTTCGCACTATTTGTTTTCGGGAAAGCAATTGTCTCGTCCATTGAAAATGTCTTGCATGTTTACATTTTTCGACGTAAAGTTTACTTTATTAATCAAGGTTACCTAAATTTTGCTTTAGCGAAAACGATAATTTTTAATGAAATTAAAAATGTGGCAATGGTAATAGTTTTCCTAAAAAGAATAGAATAAATTAATGATACGCATTAATAATGATAAAATGTAAACAAATAATATAAAAAAAATTTTAATTTAATTCCTACTTAGAAAAAGAAAGAAAAATTTCCTTTTAGTTACGTTTTATTAAATAATACTTAAAATAAAATGATCCATATGTTAATGTTTAAAATTTTTGGAAAATCACTCATGTTTTATTGGTGAAAATTTCACTAATCTGGAATCCATTAAGCTATACTTGATCTTGATAGTTGTTTGACCCTTCATTTTAATTTGTCATCTAATATGACCTTATTGTAAAAAGTTTTTTCTTAAAATTTTAAATAAATTTTTATCTGCTCAATTTTTTTAATTTTGTCCATTTTTTTTCTTATTATTGTTATAAATCATTGTTTCTTATAATTGTAATAAGTTTATATATGAAGAGTTAGACAAAAAAAAATTTTGTAATTCATTTATTATCTGGTCAAAAATTTCTTCAAAAAGTATGTCACTAAATATTACAGTTTAGTGACTGCATTCGCATTAATATTTTTGAAAATTTAGTGCAGCCAACTTTTAAATTTCTAGTTAAAAATTTTAAATTGAAGTAAAAAATTGTTTTTTTTTCCTTATTTTGAAAAAATAATTAAAATTTGCAATATTTAGCAATATTTTTGGCGAAAATAATCAATGGGATAATTACTGAACTTTGTTTTGTTACAAATAATAATTAGTGATGGCTTAAAAGTATATTTTCAATTGCAATAATTAATGAATAATTTTTTTCTTAAATTTATAGCCTGGTGAATGTAATAGAAATTTTTTTCTTCCATATAAAACTAAAATTAATAAATTCAATTTAATTAATGAACTTATATTTGAAAAAATTGTGTGAACATCAAATGTAAATTTTAAAAAATGTATCTGAATTTGAATGCATGACTAAAAAGTATTTTATTAACGATAGAAAAATTGAATAAGATATAATATGCATAGAGAGAGGGAGAACTAATTGTAATTGAAATGAAAAATGGCTTTTGCAAATAGTAGCATTTTTCATTTTAATGAATAAAACTCATTTTAAATAATAAAAATAATTTTAAATTAAATAATTAATAATAATTTTCCTTAGTTTAATTCTAAAAATTCTACAGATTTAAATCCACAACAATCGTAAAAATTCAGCTAAAATATAAAAAATTCCAGCAATTAATAATCTGGTATATAAAAACAGCATTTAAATATACTATCACTTTAACAATATATAATTATAAGAATAGAATTATTAAATTACACCAATGGTTTGTAATAATAATCTTTAAATTTTTATTATTTGACTTCAAATATGTATTGTTTTATCGTAAGGTTTGTCACGAAAGGTATCAATCAAATAAGAAAATTCTAAAATTATAATTTATTGCCTTAAAGTTTACATTTATTTTTACTTTAAAACTTATGACATGGAGTAAATTATGGAGAAAAAAATTAAAGTATAAATATTCTTAGAAAAAAATAATTATTTCTTATTTAAATAATGAATCGAAAACAGTATATCTTCTCCAGAATTCCATTCAAAATTTCATATTCAAGTAGACAGACGAAATTTTTACAAAAAGAGTTGAGATGTTCTAGTGATATATATTGCTACTAATCTTTTGATATATTTATTTAAGATATGTTACAAATTGCAAAACTATTGAAATTACTTTGGACTTATCAAAAAGAAAGCATAAAAAATAGTTCATGAAAGTAGGCTTCTTAAGAAAAAGTTGTTAATGTTAAGGTTAAAGAAAAAGGTTACTCAATAAAAAGAACTTATTTCCTTTGCATTGTTGGCAACGCGAAGTCCTAATTATCTCTCCCACCTGGATCAATAAATCCCGGTGTCTCTACATTATTTTATTCCATTAACTCTGAGATCCTTACAGTACTGTCTAACCAACTGGGTGAAATCTAAGAATCATTGTTTTTCTTTCTATTCATATTTAATCTTTGGTAAGAATTCGCGCGCGAATCTGCATATTTAAAAATAAGATCAACATATATTAAAAGTCAACATTGATTTCGTTTGTAATAGACGCTGTACAGTTATTTTAGAAAATAATCAAAAGGTTCATTATTTCTTCAAGGGTTAATTCGTTTACTGTGCGCCTTATTTATTATTTTACTTTTTATTATATCGATTCAAATACCAAATAAAAGATATCGATGCTCATCTTTGTTGAGCTCACTTAAACTCAACTTTGTTAATTGAATTTTAGGAAATCATCTTATCTAAAATTCTGAGAAACGTATTTGCAAATGTGTCTGAAAATAACATGTTATTTTCTCTTTTATTTGCACAAATCGAAGTTCTCTATTTTCTAAAGATTTTATCCATAGTTCCTCTGTTGTATAGTTCTAACGTGATATAACAAAAAAAAATTATTTTTTTGAATTAATTTAAAAGGGATTCTCTATTTTATATAATTTTCGCCCAAATTTATAAGTGTTTTTCAGAATTTTAATCAAAATAGTAATAAGAGGGTTTCCTAAAATTTATTTGAACAAATGTAAGCTAAATGTGATTGTCCTTCTGTCGTTGTTATTTATCGTTGGTCCCAGATTTTATTTGATTATTTTTACTGTTGTTCTTTAAATATGACAGTTATCGTACTATTTAAAAAGAAAAATTTGGTCTTCATATTTCTCATTTCAAACAAAAAAGAAAAGGATAATTAATTTCTTTTAATATCATGACATTTGCAATTATGCTTCTTGAAAATTTCTTAGGTTTTCTTTCTTTTTAAACGAAAAGAAAAGATGGCTCTTACAATGTATTATATCATAAAATTCAAATATTTAGCTACACAAATTGAAAGTAATAGTGTATGTACAAATTACAAAGTAAATATGATGTTCAAACTAGGATACATATAATGGTATATTTTATTCAAGGGGGGCATAAAATAAACCTGATGTAAGAAAACATGATATTACCTTCAACAATATGCATCTATTTAGTACTAGTCATTAATTATTCCAAATAAACAGAATAATCAATGAAAACTTTTATAAAATGCATGATATATTTATTGAAATTTGTAGTTTGAAAAATAGTACGCTCGCAAAATATCTATCTATCTATCTATCTATATATATATATATATATATATATATATATATATATATATATATATATATATATATATATATATATATATATATATATATATATATATATATATATATATATATATATATATATATTTAAGAACAGTCTTTGATATGCCGGGTTTTATATTTAAATCGTGCTAAGCCTACATAGGTAGGTGTTGTACGATGGATTTCTTTATATCAGATTATGTACATGAAAACAAATGCCAGATATAACTTCAAACTTGTCGGTTATTGAACTCAAACATGATACCACCCCTCGTTAGGATAATGGATTATCTAAAACTAGCTACGTAAAAACTACCAGTTCATATCCCGATATTTGGGAATCGTAAGTAGGTATTAAAGGTTAGAAGAATTTAGATTTAAATAACAAAGCGCGAATTCATTTTCTTCATCAAACATTTGAGTAAAATTTTGGTTACTCTGTTTTTTTTCTGTGAATCCAGCAACAAACGAAATGTTACTGTTACGAGTTTTTATTTTAAAAACTATTTTCTTTAACTATTATTATAGGCAATTAAATAAGAATACTTAAAAAAATGTTTATTTTCATACATTGTCTTAAAACATTTACGTAAGTTTAGCTAAAAATTTACTTTAGTATGTTGGGATACTAACTATTCTCTCTCTTTCATCGGAATAACTAAAAACTTTAGGTACATCGATAATATAACCATAAGAATTACAGATGTTTTTAAATTGAAAATTGAGTTTTAAACTCAATAACACTAAAAAATACATACCAAAGAAGTTGCCATACTTTAATTTAGTAATAGTAAATATAAAGCTTAATTCAGTGATTTGACAGCCTATGTGGGCCAAGACCTACAGTGCCCATGTCTATTTTCGTGACCAAGAGGTCATAGGGTGTGAAGCACATGTTCCTTTTAGGTAGTCACCCTAACGTGGAAACCCCCAGCGTTTAGTTTCCCCAGCGTTTAGTTTCCAAGCATGTTTGGTACTCAGTTTTATCGACCCACTGAAGGGATGAAAGGCTGAGTCGACCTTGCCCAACCTGGGATCGAACCTTGGACCTCTGCTATGGACGCTAAATATAAAATACAAAGTAAAAAATAATAGAATGAATAATACTTAAATATTAATTCAATCTTTATATAAAAAATAATGAACAAACTCTTAAATTTTCATTTCTTAATATTTATTACTACTTTATAAGAAATTGCTCTATCACAAGCAAAATGCTTATAATCAAATTTTCAAACGTTTAATTATTAAATTTAATATTTAATTTATTAGTTTTATATTAATAGCTGTAAATAATTTCTTTTATTCAACTTCTGGAAATATGGTTTTAACAGCTTACTAAAATTCCAAATCATGAGATATCTCCTAATATCGTCTTGGTTGCACCAGGACGATTCCCGGTACCTAGTCCAGATCCAGACTCTACTTCTGCTTCTTCTTCTTAGAGTTGGGTTTGTATGTCATTGGGCACCTCTGCTTTTATCAGCATTTTGTACTATTAACTCTAAACCCACTGTTTCCTAGTTCCAGTTGCTCGGGTCGCACACTATATTAATAAAGTCCGATAACCCTTTAATGGAGTCTAGGTGTAAATCTCTAGTATGCATGATGCCTAAAGAAGCTAATCTAGGGTAGGCAAGAGCCTCGCATTCGTAAATGATATGCTTGGCCGTTTCCTCTTGCGTATGACATTTCCTGCAGATAGGGTCTTGCTGAAACAGTCCCATTTTATGGAAGTGTTTTCTGAAATAGTAGAGCCCAGTTATGAAGCCTACGATTAAACGTATCTTCTGCCTAGAGCATCTAAGAATTTCAGAGGCAATCCTCACTTATGATCCACAGATCATACTTTTAGCGTGGGTTTGACCAGGAGTTTTGAGCCAAGCTTCATACATCTTCCGTTTCCCATCTAAGAATATTGGTTTTTGTGGTCTTCAAATTGATCCCACAAAAAGGTTCTGCACCAATGGGAACAAAAGGCGATCCTTGTTTAGCAAGTTCATCAGCCCTTTCATTACCTTCGATACCTTTGTGCTCTGGCACCCATACTAGGATTACCTTGTTTCTAGTTGCCAGTTCTGTAAGAAGATTTCTACATTCCAAAATCATTTTAGATTTGATTTCGAAAGAACTGAGCGCTTTTAAAGCGGCTTGACTGTCACTAAAAATGAGAATCCGCTTACCGTGGTAGCCCTTCCTCATATTTAGTCGCAGACAGTGGATAATGGCCAAAACGTCTGCCTGGAAGACCGTAGCGTATCGATCCAGGCTTTAACAGTTAGGTGAAGACAACCACCAAACGTATTCGTAATTTAAAAGCAGTGACCAAGCAGAAGACCCTGTATACTTGAGTTGCCACCTCACAGTTATTATTTCACTTGTCGAAAATGTTTACGACCACGACCTATTTAATGTTCCCCAGTCTTAATAAACACGACTGGTCTTCGGTTAAGCCGGGAATCTAACTCATTACCTTCCGATGATGAGACGCCCTGGTCTAGCATCTAATATTGCGCAGAAGCTCGTTGAAGAATTTAAAAATTCCCTGAAATATTTTATGACCCATATATAATTGCAAAATTATTGTTGTTGCAAGGTTATGAGCAGAAACTTCATTTTATCTTGCAGAGGTTCATTTTAGTGAGCTACAGAGAAAAATCTCTTGTTATACGGAATATTTCACATACTAATCTGAAACAATTTAGTCCATTAATATAACATCTTCGTAAAAACTCAATTTTAGATTAAGTAACAATAAATAGCTCCAGGGCCATAGTAGCCTAGTAGATAGGGCATCGGCCTTCTGTGCGAAAGTGCTGTCTTCGATTTTCAATCCCACCAAAGATTCACCGAGTATATAAGATACAAGCACTCGTTAAATCTGTGGAATCGAAGGTCCTGTGGTCGGTCGTTGAGCAGTTACCATGGGTGCAATGGTCTGGAGAAAATTTCCTCCCCCTTCAGATCAATGTCAAAATTGAGGGAGTGGATTCTCTGGTGGTGCCTTCTATCGGAGGATTTAAAAAAGAGCAAAGACGTACTTTCACCTTCGTGGTGCTCTGATTAAAAGGAAAGGCGCTCCCTATTGATTTAAATTCGCATTGCTAAGGCATAGCGAGCTTGGCTTATCCAGCCTTAAATCCGGAAGGTTACGGTTCGATTCCCAATGCCGTCAAAGACCCACCGAGTACATGCGATATACGTGCTCGTTAAATCTGTGGAATCCAAAGTCCTGTGGTCAGTTGCTGAGCAGTTACCATGGGTGTAATAATCTAGAGGAAAATTTCCTCCCTCTCTGGATTATAGTCTAAATTGAAGGAGTGGATCCTCTGGTGGTGCCATCTATCGGAGAAGTCTTAGAGTAAAGACGTTCTTTCACCTTCGTGGTGCTCTGACTAAACGAAAGACGTACTCTTCTGACTTACTTTCGCAAAGTAAGCTTAGCTTGTCCAAGTGTCGTAAGTAACAACTACAACAATAGCTCCAAATATAGTATTCTTGTACATGGAAATACCAACAATTTCCACAGTGTCCTATTGGTAACTTGGAATCGTGCATCACATTCGAATTTGATATCAGCGCTTACAAAATTGACAACCTTTTTATTATTGTTATTTTTTTTATCAAATAACGTTTTCCATATAGTCTAAGTTCAACCGATATATTTACTAGGTTATTAGAGGTTATTCAATCGATACCATGCAATTAATCAAGATATAAAGACAATCTTTTGCTGTTACATTTCATCAGCATTTTATTTCCCTGCAATGTTTGTCGCACGCTTCATATTGAAAGTTGTTGTTATTTGAAGCAATACTATTTATCAATGCATGCTGCTATTTTACGCAAATGATGCTTTTCTAAGTTCTTAATTAAAAGCGATCAATTACCGCATTGTATGCCATCAAATTACACATTCTCACCAACTTTTTGATACTATAGATCAAGAAATATTGAATTTATTAATATAATAACTTGAATAAAATATTTGTGTGCGTGCTGTCTCTTAATTCCACAAAAAAGTCACAATTAGTGTTTATTAATTCTTGTTATAATCAATAATCACGTTAAAAAATTTTTTTCATAAATTTAAGTAAAAATTATACTTTTTTTATAGGATACTTAAAGTATATATATATCAAAATAAGAATTATATTTTTAAGTGACTGAACAACATTTAATTTCATCAATATCTCTTTATTTAAAATAGATTTCGAAAATATATTGGCAGTTCATAATTTATACATATTTCATTACCTTTATGAATAATTGATGATTATTCACATAAGCAACATGCATCATAAATAATTAAGATTCGAACGAGACCGAAGCAGTTTTCATTTTATAATTTATTGTTAAACTTGAATAATTTATTACCTTAATAAATAACAGCATTTTTGAATAAATTACTGTTTCTTCATAACATATTACTTTTTTCGTGTATTTTTTTTCTAAAAAATAAATCCCAGAGAATATTGTATAGAAATAGATTTTAAAGTAATCCTCTCCCTGTTCGAGATATTTCCATTTTCAAATTTATATGTTAATAAATGAATCTATACGTTTTCTTACAGAGTTAAAATGTTTTTAATCAATTTTAATTTCGATTATTTAAAATTATTTGTTTCATTATGCATAAAAGTGAATTATTAAATATAGTTATTGAAATTCTAATTTAGTTTAATCATGCTAATTGTTTATAAATGTAAATTTGTGCAATGTATTTTAAAAATCCAAAAACTTATAAATCGAGACGAAGAATTGTTTATAGCGTTATGTAGATTTTGTATTTATTAAATTTTTAATACAAAAAATTGTTTGAAAAATATTAAGATGTATTACGATTATATTCTTAAGAATAGATATGTAAATAAGAATACTGTGTATTTAAAAAGCAATGATCTAAAAAGAAATCCTTAATTATTTTTAATACGTAAAGATTCTTTCGAAATACTCTTTGAATTCAACCCATATTCTATTTTCCCTAAACACAGTTGACAAATATCCCTTCAGGGAAAAATTAGGGAACTTCTGAGAGTAAGTTGGAAATGTTCGTTTGGAAGTGTTAGGTTGGTTTTGTTCGTATTTGTTTGAGTTTTGTAATTGTTCCAAGTATAATAATTTATGTCGCTTAACACCAGAACTCTTATTTAAAAAGTTTTGGAAAACTTGACTGATAACATAGAAAAAAGTTCTTTAAAAAAAAAAACAAGAGGGATATGGAATAATCTGAAAAGAAATAAGCATGTATTAATGATATGTTTTTTAATACCGAAGTATATTTTCTCCTGTTTCTGTACATTTAATTTTGATATGCATAAAAAATTAGCTTTCAGGCATAAATATATGTATTATTTTTCGAAAGTAAATTTCGATCTGAAATATGAGAGTGATTATGACGCATCAAAAAACACATATGAGTGAATCTAAAAGAAATTAATTGAAATTTTTGTTTTAATGTCATTTGTCGAGAATTGAAAATACGAATCACAGAAAAATATAAAGAAGTATTTTATTTGTGATGTCATTTCCTGTGAACTCCCATTGGATGACGCTATTTTTGTAGAATAATTAAAGTATTTATTAATATTTTTTATTGTACATTAAAAACTACATTCTCGTTCGTTTTTTTAACAATAATTTCTTTTTAAAAATCGTTGGTTGTCGAAAAAATTGTGAGTTTTGTTGCAAAATAATTATATAATTTGTACAGTTTAAAAAATGTTAAGAGAAACGTCATGTTAAGGCCAGTTTTCTAAAAGACATAAGGTTAGCAATTCGATCCCCTCACTATTGAACAACAGAAAGCAGAATCTATATATTTCTATTTCATGCAACAATCGTTTTTTGGATGGTTTTTCGGATATTTTTCGAATTTCCTCTTATTGTAAAGATTTCTGTTTCTGTGGAGAAGGGATTTTATTTTGAGTATAACTTTTTTATAGTAATGTTACACTCACTTGACATATGGGTCTGCTAAGTCACGTGGGCGAATATAATGAGTGATCGGTTAACGAATATAATCAGTTACAAGATCATGTTTGCTATCAGATTGTTCGTTAATCTACCACTGATTTATCATAGATTTATTTGTGAAACCGATTTATTCGTTCTGGAGACCCTAAAAATTAAATAAGAAGGAAATGCATAATTTCTTAGTAAATTTATTTTAAAAAATAATGCGTATTGTCTTGCATATTAATCAGACCATTTTATTTTTTGTTTATGGATCATTAAAGACCATGTTTAATGTCGATTGCTTTTCTCTCTTTTTTAAGACTTCCCTTAAGTGATTAATATCATTATTGTTGTGAAGATCCATAATCTTATTGATATCAACTTGGTTTGGGTTCCATTCTAAGACCACTGCTCTGACATCCTCCCACTTCTTCAATGGACTAGGGGGAGGGGGGCTCAAAATAAATTCAGTTTTGGTTTTGAATGAAACCAAACCGAAACTGATGGTCTACTTTGGCTATAAATATTCTATACGAAATTTTTTTCCAGTATAGAATTTATAGGTGCAATATAATTCAAGAGAGATAAAAAAACGATTTTTTGGTACGTTGGGTTTGGCAACCCTGCACATCATGATCCAAAAGTCTAGAAGTGTCCGTTAGAATTCGTTTGACCGAATTTGCGTTCGTTGTTCGAACACAAAAATATTTCGCGAAAGTATTCGTTGTCGAAAGTATTCGATTTGCTCGAAGTCCGAACAATTCGTTAACCGATCACCCCCTGTATCATCTATAATCTTATTTATTTTATTACATTACATACATTCAGACTTGTATGCTTGATTCTTGAGATCCGCTTGTAAGTCTTCGTCGATAATAGGACAAATAGCACAATGACAGATGTACAACCACAGAAGAATAACGAAGAAAACATCCAGGGCCACGTTGGGAATCGAACCCACACTCCTACGCTCTCAAGCGATTAGCGGTGACGCTTTAGATCACTCAGCCACGGAGCGCCCTCTATAATCTTAGCAAATGGTTTTTAAAGATATTATTATATAAAAACGCTGCCAGAACCTTTACTTTAATTTTATATTATAGTTTAAACGATTCTAAAGCCACCCAACTTGTCTAGTGGTCAGCGAGTCTGACTTCGGATAGGGAGGTCCTGGGCTCGAATCCCGGTTTGGGCATGGATGTACTTTTCTTTCTCTATCTATCCTGTCTTTGTCCTTTCTGTGTATGAATGTGGAGTGATTGGTTGCCTTTCCTATAAAGGGTACTTAAAGTACGTGTGTACTGAGGAAGTCGGACTCCACACCAAAATATGGTTCATTTGGAAAAGTGGAGCAGCGCACCCCATATTGGCTGGCACATGACAACAACAACAACAACGATACTAAAATTCTAATCCAAATTATATTTAAGATAACAATTTTAAATCTGCCGACCGATTGGCTGAGTGGTTAGTGTTCCTGACACTTGAGATGTTGGTCCCGGGTTTGAATCCCGGTTCGGGAATGGATGTTTCTTTCCTTCTCTGTTCTCTCTGTGTTTCTGTCCTCTCTTCTGTGATGTTGTATGAATGTGGCCCACCCTATAAACGGGTTTGTGGTGGTATGGTGCGGGTAACGCTACTCGCCTCTGTGACTTGGTTTACAGGTGCCCACTGGGTAACGACAAATGAATAGCAGTCTCTGCCCTTGTTGTTGTGGCATAGGGTTCAACCCTCTTGTGCCCACCATTTGAAAAAAAAACATTTTTAAGTCTACAAATATATGTATGTTTTTTATGGTAGAAAAACTTAACTCTATTCGATAATTTATAAATAGCAACACCCTTTGAAAAGTGAAACTCGTTTATTTTTAATATATTCAACGAAAAAAATTGACGATGGTTGAATTAACATTCGATTTCTCATTAATATTCATTGTTATTTGATCATAGCTCAAAATTACCAAGTGGTTAACTGGGTCTAACGACTTTGAAAGGCAGAAATAAGCAAGTGAAAGCATATCGCCTATTCTAACCTAAACAATCCATATCCAATATCCTTTCGGGTTTTAGTTAGATCAAAGACCTAACGAATCAAATAACCTAAATTGAAATGTTTTTGTTAAAATCGAAAGGTAAAACTAATCCGAATAACGCTGTGTCAATTTCAACTTGAAATTGAAGAAGTATGGATTCCAATTGAATTATATAAATTATTAAATTAAATCTGTCTTCTTATATATATATCTTTATTTCCCGAATTTATTTAATTTTTTCATATAGCTTAGCATAACACTTTCGTTTATGGACAGACAGATTCTTATTTGAAATAATAGATAAAAAATCAATAACGACATCTTTTCTGGGTTCTTCATTAGCATTATTTTTGGCGAATAAATATCTTTCCTGGTGATCGTTAGATGAATAAATATGAAAGATAACAAAATCACTAATATTTCCGATTTATTTCTAGCATTCAATTCCTGATTCCTTTTCTCTTGGAAATATTTTTCGAGTTTCACGGTACGAAACAAATTATTTTAAAGAATGATTAACTAGTTTGCGGAAATAACTAGTTTTACTCATATTTAAAATCATATTTTTATGTGTCTAAGTTTCAAGCATAATACTTACAATTTTCACTTTTCCTTTCTTTTGTAATGAATTTAATTTTCAATAGTTGGTTACATTATTTTAGAGATCAAATAGGAAATATTTTTAGGTTTCATTTTCATAAAATTTTCGTGTCTTTGTTACCAAAACTGCTCTCTTTCAAAGAGAAAAATAAATGAACAGAGATATACTAAACTTGTTCTATTTAAGAAGTCAATCTTGAATTTTTTTAGATCTATAACTGTAAAAAATATATTTATCAAATGGAATTTATTTTTACTAATACATTTTATATTTTTACAAGTTGGGTAAATATAGTAATTCTTAGATTAATAATTTTATCGCATTATAAAATAGATTTTTTTTATTTTTTGTGTTATTCAAAAGTTTGATACTTGTCATGTTATCATTATTTTAATTATTTTAAATTTGCTTTGAAATATTTAAAAAAACTTTATTCCTTCATATTTAAATCTCAGAATCTTTACAAAAGTCTAACTTTTCGATCTAATTTCAGTATTTAATGAATATGCACTTCCTGGTAATTTTAGAAAAATAACTCAGCAACAAGCATTATTTTAGGATAAAATTCACATCCAGTTTCATCTTGAGGATTCTTTGTTATATATTATTCTTAAATTTAGTATATAAATCCTTATTATATGTACGGTTTTCTTTTGTGTGTGAGAGAGACTGGTAATATGGTGCAAAATATTTTCGCCATTTTTCTTCATTATTTCATTGTATGAAATCCGCTCTCTGATCAGTATTCTATTTACTTTCAACGTATTTTATTTATTTTCTACATATTCTATTTATTTTCTACGCATTCTATTACTTTCTAAGTATTCTATTTATTTTCTATCAAACTAGCGACATTAATATTGCATCCCTGAAAAACTTAAGAAATAATTGCTATTTAGATGCTCTACGACACATAGAATTGCTAATTAAATAAATTTTTTCATAGACATTAGTAAACCAACTATTAAACATAAGAGATATAACTTTTTTCTTTCTTTTTTTCTGCTGATGTGAAAAATAATAAAAGCCGTGAAAAAAGTTTGAAAATAAGAGAAAACAAGCAAAGGAACATATATATATATATATATATATATATATATATATATATATATATATATATATATATATATATATGCTAATACACAATATTTGAAGGATCAGTTGCCGTATAACCAATCTATGATGCTAAATTCTGATATTGGCGAATTTTTGGTGGATTTTCTTATGTATCCTCATTTTTATTACGTCATGCATATGGAGACCTATAAAAATTATGCAGAAAATTCCATTTTGGTAACCCTAGTAGTTACATCATCGTGCACATCACGATACGTTATCTTGGCAACATTTCTTCATCGCCAAAAAATTTCAGAATTTAGAATCATGGATTATATACGGCACCTGTGCCTATTTGAATTATTATAATAGAAAGCAATATAATTAATTTTACAATAAAAATATATTGACTAAAAAATTGCCTTCTTCTTCTTCTTAAGGTTGGGTTTGTATGTCATTGGCACCTCTGCTTTAATCAGCATTTTGTACCGTTAACTCCAAACCCAATGTTTCCTAGTTCCAGTTACTCGGGTCACCCACTTTATTAATAAAGTCCGATAACCTTTTAATGGAGTCTAGGTGTCACTCTCTAGTATGGATGATGCCTAAAGAATTTAATCTAGGGAGGGCAAGGGCCTCGCATTCGTAAATGATATGCTCTGCCGTTTCCTCTTGCGTATGACATTTCCTGCAGATAGAGTCTTGCTGAAACAGTCCCATCTGGTCAGAGAGTCAGTCATGCTAGCGATAGCTTCCTGACTTTCACCTGAAGAATATGGTTTGGAGGTCACTTCTATCTCCTGTGAAGGATTCATTGCTGCCCCTTCACTAGATTGCCTCTGAGTTCTTTTGTCTTTTTCAGCAAGGTCTACTTCAGAGGCTTCACCTGAAAATGCAGAAAGGTTTGTTATTTCTTGTGTCTTTTCAGCCACAAGATAACAATTAAAAAGCTCAGGTAATATAAGTCCACCCTGAATTGCCTGAGTTACTGGGCAAGGCAAATTACTCTAGAAGTTCGCCAGGCAACTAGAGCCTCCGCTAAGACACCATTACCGCGGTGCCAATCAGCCCTAGGCACGGGTCGCATAACACCAGGGTTTACGGGAGCTGGTTCACAGCCTCTGATTCTATATTCAAGGCTATCCTGTCATTCCTACAGGACATTCGGCTATCCACCACCTGCCGACGTGCCTGGTATTTGCTCAAGCCCCAGGAAAAAATTGCCTTACTTTTATATTTGTTTCAGTCATTATTTATTGCAGTTATTTATTTGTATCATTTGAGCTTTTAGTTGGGTAAGCTGGCTTTTAAAATGTTACATATTCCAATGTTGTCATATAGTAACAGTATATCTAAAAACTATTATTTTATAAAAGTGTACAGCAATTAATAAATATATACTGTCTTTATAAAATTTTAACCATTTCATGATATTTAGTTATAATTTAATTCCTTTTAAATTTTTCTAAGATTTAAACAGCTTAAAGTTTCTTTTTTAAGTATATGCATTTTTAAATTTATTTATTATTTCAAACATTTATTGAGAGCATATAATAATACTTTAATATTCCGTATAGTTTTAATAAAACTGATTAATAAAAAAACGTATTGAAAAAGTGTTAGAATAAATTTAGAATCTTAGTAACAGCATAGGAATTTGTAAATGAAAATTATAAATGTAATAGGAAAATAGACTATTCTTAGTTATTATTTATTAAATTATACATAATTTGATATTAAATTTATGTTTGATTCTAAATTTCACAGTTGTGTATCTTTAATAAATTTCTGTTAAAAAAAAGATTAAAAATTGAAATTCTGATGATCGAGAAAATCATTTTTACTCGAAACTATTCAATTAATTTAGGATGTGTCATCGAAGTCAATATAGATTATGCTTCTATTAAACATATATTTATTCATGTTTTAATAAATTATTTATAAATACTGCAAGATTTACAAAAGTGTGTCATTTTCACCGCCTTTCGACCCAGTAATATCATGAAAGTATTATTCAGTAAATATAAATCTAGATTAAAAATTCTAGTCACCAAGTTTAGTTGGAAAATAGTGTTTTTCCGTCTAGCAGCATTAACACGAAAATAGTAAAAAAATAAAAAATTGCGTTGTTTTCCTTAAGAATTCTTAACTATATGTCAAAACTAATATCCTATCAATTATTTGTGTTAAGATTGTATGCCATTTAACTCTGTTGTTGTTGCTTATGACACTTGGACAAGCCAAGCTCGTTATGCCGTTGGCAGTGCGAATTAAGTCAATAGAGAGCGTCCTTCGTTTGGATCAGAGCACCACGAAGGTGAAAGTACGACTTTGCTCCTTTTATAAGGTGCCTCGTCATTTTGAATCACGGTCAGGTGACGAGGCCACACCTGAGCTGGCACCCTCCTCTCGACATCCACGCCACACCAGCGGAAGGACTTTGGACGTCACAGATTAACGTGGACATGTCCCCAACTCACGGAGTTCCAGCAACCCAGTGAAGGAGTGGTCACCTTCCCAACCACTGCCCGCGGCAAATGATGCTTCACTTTGCTGAGCTTACGGGAAGCGGCGTGAAGCTACTGAGCCACTGGAGCTCCTATTTAACTCTTTCATAATGAATTCATTCTGCCATGTTTAAAAGCTGTTTTCAAAAACATTGCAGACAATTTACCAGTTTCACTATTAACAAGGTGTTGAGAATATTAACCGAATATGCGTTTGAGAACAACCAATCAGGACAACTATTTTACATACTAAATTTCTGCTGTTTCGATATGAATCTACGCAGTCTAAATTTAAGTGCAGCTTAACAAAAGAATATAATATATTATTAACACGATTTCACAGAAGGAAATAAAATGTAGAAAACATTAGTCATTTTTTGTAAGGGTAGACGAGTTTTATTTGTGCTATTTTTTGATGGATTTATGTATTACACAATAAGACGGAAATTTGTTTGAAAATTGTTAATGTTTTTTTTACACAGGCGCATTGAAACTAGTTTCTCTAACAAAAATAGATAAGCAAAATATTTTCTATCGATTTCATGGAAGTGAAGTAATAATAAAAAATTGCCTCATCAGTATGAGTTATCATAGAAAAATATTATAATTTCAGATTTATAACATTTTTTACTATAGTATTTTTTTTCTATATTTTTAATATCTTCCTCCGAAAAAGAACTAAATACTCTTCTACTGGGAAGTAATAAATTATTATTTTTAAACTTCAAACTAATGTGGTTAAGTAAAGTTTAAATAATTAAATTTATCTGTTTCAAATGTTATACACGTGGTCAATCACACAATACAGCACAATGTATTACATTACTATCGTTTAAAAATGAAACTTAGGTTAAATTTCATGAGACTTATTGGTCTTGATTTTAACAACTGAAAAGTTTATTTTCTTTGAAGAATTTTACTTTGAAATAAATGCAAATGTATGTTGTGTGCAGGAATTTATAAATTGATCAGTATTTAATATACAAATAGAATGAAACTTATTAATATAAAAAATACGAAATATATAAAATAAAATCTGAAGAAAGGGAATAAATTAGTTACATTTATAATTTTTAAAGTAATATTTAAAATTTGATTTATATATTGAAGTACATATAAAAATATTGAAATTTTAATGTGAGGGGAAGAAATCATTTATAGATTTCTGTCTAAAAGATATTTTCTGCCAAAAACTGTGAATTAAAAATTAAAAATAAAAAGATTTTTTAATCAAAAAATGATTTTAGGGTGATTTTAGAATTTTTTCTTCAAGTTTAAAGAAATGCGCTTTATTAAGGGAAAAAAATAACTCACACAAACTTAAGCAGTATGTGACCTCTCTTTGAGCTACAGTTTTCTGTCATTTTATAAAACGTACTTGATGTAAATAAAGAATTCCACGGGGAAAAGAAATTCCCCCATCTGATTTTAATTTTAGTTTTTTTAATCAAAATCATAAATATGCTCAACTAGCGTGGAGAAAGACAGTAAAAAAAATTAAGAATTTTATCGAACTTTCTGAGCTCAGTTTTTACAAATCTGCTTTCTATAATTTCAGCAATATTTATTAAAAGAATAATTTTTAATGTTGGCGTAAGCAAGGCAATAATCTTAATTAATCAAATGTTAAAAAATTTAAATCGTCCTTTTCAAATAACCATAAAGTGGGTGTTTTGTGGTTATTTTAAAAGGACGATTTAAATTTTTTAACATTTGATTAATTAAGATTTTTGCTTTGCTTACGCCAACATTGTGTTTTGTTGTCTTTTTAATTTTGCTTTTTCTGCTGCTCTATTTTTCACGTGTTAATGGCTTCAATCAATGGAAAACGCCTTCTGAAACCGATATTTTACTCCTTATATAAGAAATCGTTTTATTAACAGAATGAACTTTGACACTATTCTCGGACATTCGATGGTGAACTTCGCCTTGTTTGCTGCTGATCTAAGAATGTGATTTGAAAGCTGGCAGCAAATTCGTCAACATATCAGATTTACAATGCCGTCTCAATACCATGTGATGTGAATGAAACGTTATCTGACGTCATGGATATTTTAAACCAATGAGAATCATAATAAAGTAGTGTAATCAGGACCTCAACTGCAATGAAAGAAACAACCACTTTATGGGGAGGGGTGAACATATCTATGAATATTAAATTTCCATTTTTTTTATTTTATCAATATTTCCTCTTTAGAATTAATTTTTTTTGTTAATTTACACGAATTAAAAATGATCAGGATTATTCTTCTTAGTTAATAAAATCTGTAGCCGCCCAACTTGTCTAGTGGTCAGCGTGCCTAATTGCAGATAGAGGTCCTGAGTTCGAATCCCGTTTCGGGTATGGATGTACTTTCTCTATCTATCTTGTCTTTGTCCTTTCCTTGTATGAATGCGTTGTGAATGGTTGCCTACCTTATAAACAGATACCTATGGCATGTGTGTACTGAGGAAGTCGGACTCCACACCAAAATAGGGTTCAGTTGGAAAATTAGAGCAGCGCATCCCATAATGACAACAACAGCAATAAAATTTGTATGCCACGGAACACAGTGCGAATGCGAACTGAAAGTATAATACAAACTTCAAAAATATGTGCCAAAAGATTATATTAAATAAGAAATATTTTCTTAAGCATTTATTTGTGGCATAAATTCGCAACTACAAGGAAAGTTGACGCAAATTTAACCAAATTGACGGCAAATCGTTTCACATTGTCCCTCAGTTCATATTTAATGTAATTTAAAACAAAATGGTAATTTTATTTTAAAAAATGTTGAAATTAATGTTTTAGAAGCCACACAATTAAAGAAATTATCTCATTAAAATTACTTTCAAAAATTTCTATTAGAAAAGTACTTAATATTCATTATTTTGTCAACAAAAAAGGAAGCATTTAAAATTGAAAACCTAAAACTTGATACATGATTTTTGCAAAAATTTTTAAACAGGAATATATATTAAATTCATTATAACAAAAAAAATCATTTGAATGAAGAATTAAAAATACAGTCATAACAATAATCAGTATAACGGTAAATAATATTATATTGACAACCAGTTGTATTATATATGTACATAATTTTATGTTGATATCGAAAGATTACGTTATTAGACGCCCTTTCTATCTTTTCCACGGGATATTTCAGTAAAATGTTATTTTTATTTGAAATTAAGCTTACGTTGTATTTTTTTATTTTAGCAGGAATATAATTGTTTCCTAGAAGTATCTTTATTGTTGAAATGTTGTAGGAATTATTTTGTATTTATACATACTTCATTGTGTAGTTATAGATTTTACATAATATTTAAAATGAATACAGAATCTTATATTAACTGAGATATTAATGCAATTTAAGTACAAATTTATCTGTGTTCTTATATGCAAATATATATAAGTTATTATATATGAGTACAACAGAATCTTGATCTCACGATTTTCTCAAGGACATCACAATATTCAAAAAAAATTTTTTTAATTACAAAGGCATAGCTGCAAAATATGTATAGGGAAATTATTATTAATATACATACATTGTGAAATTGAATAAATAGAAGTGCGAGTTATCGAGGTTCAACGGTATACCTTTTTATGATTATTAAAAAAGTAATCAACTTATATCTCTTTGATTTGTTACATACACATTTTTGTGAAATAAAATATGTGAGAAAAATATTTTCAATTGAGAGACATTTCAGTGTTTCTTGGATTTGTTAAGTCATTGATGATTCAATTATAATAATATAATTAATCGATGATTGCTTAATTAGCGTAATAAATCTTTCATGAAAAAGCTAAGAACATTTTCTAAACGCAAGTTTCGACAGCTCAGTTCTATAAATGCATAAATTTACCCAATTTTCGAAAGAATGTAGGCAAGAAATCATGTACTCACGACTTATCACAGTAAACGAGGCGAATATCTGATTTCCCAAAATTTTGTGCTCCACAAACACAAAAAGAACGCGAGCTCTGATTGGCCTGCTTCATTGAATTTGATCAAAGTTCCTCGAACTTTGCTCGTAAGATGGATTACCTATTCAAGAAATGCAAATATATCTCTCCCATAATTCCTTTCGGCTGTTAAGACACCCCACTTGACCTCTATCGACGGAAATTTATGCTCACGTGACCCGGCTCGCTCGCCAAGAATCCGATATTTCTTTCGGTGGCCTGCCTTCTTCCATCTGGAGTGAGGCGCGCTCGACCATCCTCGGGCAACGTGACGTCACAGCCATTCTCAATCACCATCAAAGAGTGGGAGGCGGAGGAGGTGGAAACAATTCGATTTCAGAGTTGAATCATGATCAGGACAGCATTTACCTGGTGACATTTCGATCTTTCAAGTTTTCTGTAATTCTCTAATGTAAAAATAAAGTGCATGCATCGCTTGTTCAAATGGAATGTTTCATAGCATACAGATACGATATCTTAATTAGGTATTCAATGATAAAATTTGCCTTATGGCTGATTACTAATACTTAAGACTTACTAATGGATACTTAAGGCCACATTTTGGTCTTGGTATGTCTCAACTTGTTATTGTTGCACCAGCATGCTTCCTTGTACCTAACCCCAGGTTTAGCTGTACCAGTCAGCAACACGGTGGAGTCTTCGTGATTTTGAAGTAGACACCAAGCAGAACACCCCCAATACTTGGCCTGACACCCCCAAAGGAGAACATTGCGATCACGTCCAGATTTAACGTGCTCCAGCCGCCTTTAGCGAACACGACTGGTCTTCGCTCTGCTGGGATTCGAACTCACTACCTCCCGATAATGAGCACGACGCCCTAACCAACGAGGCCACCACGACCTTCAACTGTCTCAACTTGTGAAAATTTCCCCAGATTTAGGTTAAGCTTCTTGGAATTTTACTCCCCCACATTATTGATGATAAATTTTCGACGATACGAAACATTTGTAAAATTAATTTATTTTGTAGAATACTGTATGAAAACCATTTAACAGGAGATAAAAGGAAATACATTGTGATCCTTGATGCAGCATGGATTTGCCAAAATGACTGCAACAAAAAATGTCTATTTACTATAGAAAACGAGGAGGAAAAATGTACAAACCTGGTTCCGTCAATGTAAAGAAAGTTTCAGTAAGGGGTTTATGATTGTCGCAGGTTTCTCCTACAATGGGAAATTAAAAATAAGAAGAGTGGAAAAAAGTGTTAAAATCAACTCCTCATACTATCAGGAAAAGATTTTACGTCCAATATTTGCAGAAGAAATTCCACTTCTTTATCTCAAAGACTTTCAAAAAGTGAAACTTCTTCAAGACAAAGCTCCCAGTCCCTCTCCAACAACCGGAGGAATGAGACATGTATCCATATGACTCTCATGTTTACCCTATTTCCTTCAACTTTAACTGTTTTCGATGTAATAATGTTTTATTTGTAGTATCTGTGTTGTGCTCAAATTGTACCTTAAATTGTAATAAATTATTTTGAGCTATTTAAGGAAATTATTCCTTTGTTCCTATTAAACCAGATAAGTGCTACGCTTCAAGAATAATACAGGTATTGCATATATACCTTTTCTACACATTTTTGCGAAGTCTCCTGACGTTTTACCTATGGACTATTGTGGTTTTGGTCTGTTAAAAAGAGCTCTTTCTAAACGCAAACCCACACAGGATAGATGGACTCTGGAAAGTAGTGGAAGTGGAATGGAAAGCAATACCCCAGGAAATTTTACGAAAAGCTCTTCTATTATGGAAATCATGATGCAGACATATAGTCCATAAAAAAGGCAATCAGATAAAACATTAAAAAAATAGTCTTTACATTTTAAACATTAATTAAATAGCCCTGAAATCGTTCTAAAAATGTGTTAATACCCACCACTGTATATATATATATATATATATATATATAAATAACATGTATTACGTAGTTATTTCATTGTCTTCTTGAAATTATTATTAAGAGACATTATTAAAGTGGCAGATTTTCAAAAATAATTTTTATTGCAGGAACAATTTTATCATATTTCAAGAATGTGAAGCTCAAACATATCATCATCAGCACGTCTGGTCGGTAGGAGAACTCAACCAAAAGAGCACCGAGAAAGTTTATCCCCCTCAAAAGGGTACAACATACCGGTCACTCATTCGAAGCCAGATGACATCATCGGTCAGTTCGAAATTCCGTAACCACATTTGGCAATGTTCATAGTTACATTTTGGTACTCCACAAAAAGATTCGTATAACAATTCACATATACAGGGATGTTATTGCTCGGGGATTTTGAACTTCGATACCCGGAAATTCCGGGGATCGTCGTTCAAAAGGAAGTAGGAATAATAATGAATTATTTATTTTGATCTGGGTAATTTTGTTTGTTTTGAAAGCAGAAAACCCAATAATTACGTCATTCAATAATTCATAATTGTAATTTTCAATTCTCCCTCTCCCTTATTGAAACTCCAAAAAGGGGTGATATATATATATATATATATATATATATATATATATATATATATATATATATATATATATATATATATATATATATATATATATATATACAGGGTGTTTGTGGGACCCCAAAAATTCCCGGCAACTTTTACGGACTTACTACTGACATTTTGGAGTTTCGAGAAGGGGGGGGAGAAATGAAAAATATATATATATATATATATATATATATATATATATATATATATATCTCAAATAACAAATTTATATTATGGAATATTTTGTGTGTTTAACATTTACTAATTTCTAATCCTTAAAATTTTTTGCTTTTTATTCCCTCTATAATCTATGAATAATATTAATATGCTTTTCATTGTACTTTCTGTTAGATATATTTCGCACACATTTCCTTTATTTTTATCCATTAAACTATAAAACCTGAACTTGAAAAACATTTACCTTTTTATGGCTGACGCTCACATAAATTTGAAAATTCCTTTATAATCGATATAAAACTCCTATCTTGGTATCCAAAAGTTATTTCATCGTCCACGGGACTTGAAAGTGCGTGTTTCAAATTTTTGTCTTCCGAAAGGAGCGCATAAATAAATAAAAGGAGAAGAATTTCCTCTGCACTGAAGTGAAAAAAGATTCGAAACAGAAGTAAATAAATAACTCAACTTTCAAACGAAAACAATGAAAGCTCTAACATCAACAGGAAATGTCGAAGAGAAGGAATCTTATCCTTTTTCCGGACTTCGGCGGACGCGCAAGTTTTTTCCTTCCACCCCAAAAAGGGTACAAAAAAAATTTTATTAAAGAGAAAAATGAATATTTTAACTTTTCTCCAAAACAGCTGCAGAGAAATATTTTACAAAGTATACAAATATTAAGTTTCGGTTGACGCCTTAGTGATGCTGCTTTGTTCTTTACTCCAGGATGACACCTGCGTTTTGAAATGAATAAAATGGAGATGAGTTTAAAATTTTGTAAAATTTTATTCGAGTATTTTCGTTATTTTAATTTTAGAATTTTCCATCGACAGTAAAATGTCAGATTTTTTGTGTTGATCTTGATATCGTAATTTTAAACAACGGTTAAGTGAACGAGATTGGTAGCAAGTTGATCTTTTCCACATATACGCCACACTAACGGAGGAGAAGTTTATTTGTCTCTCAATTTTTCATTTTTTACACAAGAGCCAAATAGATCCCTAGTTTTTATCAAAAGTTAAATGGCAGATTTTTTGTGTTGATCTTGATATCATTATTTTGAACAACGGTTAAGTGAACGAGATTGGTAGCAAGTTGATCTTTTCCACATATACGCCACACTAACGGAGGAGAAGTTTATTTGTCTCTCAATTTTTCATTTTTTACACAAGAGCCAAATAGATCCCTAGTTTTTATCAAAAGTTAAATGGCAGATTTTTTGTGTTGATCTTGATATCATAATTTTAAACAACGGTTAAGTGAACGAGATTGGTAGCAAGTTGATACTTTTCCACATGCACGCCACACTAACGGAGGAGAAGTTTATTTGTCTCTCAATTTTTCATTTTTTACACAAGAGCCAAATAGATCCCTAGTTTTTATCGACAGTTAAATGTCAGATTTTTTGCGTTGATCTTGATATCGTAATTTTAAACCACGGTTAAGTGAACGAGATTAGTAGCAAGTTGATACTTTTCCACATATACGCCACACTAACGGAGGAGAAGTTTATTTTTCTCTCAATTTTTCATTTTTTACACAAGAGCCAAATAGATCCCTAGTTTTTATCGACAGTTAAATGTCAGAGTTTTTGCGTTGATCTTGATATCGTAATTTTAAACCACGGTTAAGTGAACGAGATTGGTAGCAAGTTGATCTTTTCCACATATACGCCACACTAACGGAGGAGAAGTTTATTTGTCTCTCAATTTTTCATTTTTTACACAAGAGCCAAATAGATCCCTAGTTTTTATCGACAGTTAAATGTCAGATTTTTTGCGTTGATCTTGATATCGTAATTTTAAACCACGGTTAAGTGAACGAGATTGGTAGCAAGTTGATCTTTTCCACATATACGCCACACTAACGGAGGAGAAGTTTATTTGTCTCTCAATTTTTCATTTTTTACACAAGAGCCAAATAGATCCCTAGTTTTTATCAAAAGTTAAATGGCAGATTTTTTGTGTTGATCTTGATATCATAATTTTAAACAACGGTTAAGTGAACGAGATTGGTAGCAAGTTGATACTTTTCCACATGCACGCCACACTAACGGAGGAGAAGTTTATTTGTCTCTCAATTTTTCATTTTTTACACAAGAGCCAAATAGATCCCTAGTTTTTATCGACAGTTAAATGTCAGAGTTTTTGCGTTGATCTTGATATCGTAATTTTAAACCACGGTTAAGTGAACGAGATTGGTAGCAAGTTGATACTTTTCCACATATACGCCACACCAACGGAGGAGAAGTTTATTTGTCTCTCGATTTTTCATTTTTTACACAAGAGCCAAATAGATCCATAGTTTTTATCGACAGTTAAATGGCAGATTTTTTGCGTTGATCTTGATATTATAATTTTAAACTACGGTTAAATGAATGAGACAGATAGCAAGTTGGCATTTTTCCACATGTACGCCACACTCACGGAGGAGAAGTTTGTTTGTCTCTCAATTTTCACTTTTTACACAAGAGCCAAATAGATCCGTAGTTTTTATCGACAGTTAAATAGCAGATTATTTGTGTTGATCTTGATATCATAATTTTAAACTGCGGTTAAGTGAATGAGATTAATAGTAAGTATTTTCCTTTTAAACATACACCGATGGAGGACAAGTTTGTTAGTCTCTCAATTTTCATTTTTTACACAAGAGCCAAATAGATCAGGTTCTACAGTTTAAAGTGTATTTTAAACCATTATAAACATCCATGCCTGAGGAGGATATCGAATTTATGAACTATTGAATGGAAAGCCAATAGAATTCAATTATTTACTCTTTAGTGGCATTTAAATATCATATATTATATGATATTTAAATGCCACACTAAAGAGTAAACAATTGAATATATATATTGTTAATTTACTCACTTTAAATACTATTTTCTATCTCATAATAGTAACAGTAACATACTAGAACAGTGAATTATATTTTTTCCGATAATAATGTACACAAAAAGGAATAAACATAGAATGCAATATTTTTTATGAAAAATAGATTAAATTAAACAATATTTTACTTTTTTACTTTAACTATTCGGATAATTTCTGGATTTTTTAGTTATTTTATAATCCTCTAGTAATTAATAATGCACAAAATATGTATCTATCAAAATATCTTTCAATTTTTTTTCCAGGCTCTTCGTATTAACACGCATGTCCAATTTTGCTTTTTCAAAACTAAACATAAGCGTCTTGATATTATTTTTGGCAGCACGTTTCCACAAATTCTTGATTCCCATTGTTTTGGGCTTGTAGAATTCTTTCTTTCTCGATCTTACTTTAGCAATGGATTGATATTTTGCTGAAACGAAAAAATTGATTTTGACCAATAGATGAAATTAGAAAAAAATGGTTTCTTCAAAATAACTTAGAAAATTGAAAGAAAATCAAGAAAAATAATGATATCTGCAATGATTCATCCATTTTAGTTGAAATCTTTACAGTTTTTCGTTGTAACTTATACCAATATTGGCCAATAATTACTTTTAATTTATTATTATTATTTTTCTTCTTCTTAGAATCGGGTTTGTATGTCATTGGGCACCTTTGCTTTTATCAGCATTTTGTACTATTCACTCCAAACCCAATGTTTCCTAGTTCCAGTGGCTCGGGTCACCCACTTTATTAATAAAGTCCGATAACCCTTTAATGGAGTCTAGGTGTAACTCTCTAGTATGGATGATGCCTAAAGAAGTTCATATAGGGAGGGCAAGGGCCTTACATTCGTAAATGATATGCTTGGCCGTTTCCTCTTGCGTATGACATTTCCTGCAGATAGGGTCTTGCTGAAACAGTCCCATTTTATGGAGGTGTTTTCTGAAATAGTAGTGCCCAGTTGTGAAGCCTACGATTAAACGTATCTTCTGCCTAGAGCATCTTAGAATTTCAGAGGCAATCCTCGCTGATGATCCACAGAACATACTTTTAGCGTGGGTTTGACCAGGAGTGTTGAGCCAAGCTTCATACATCTTCCGTTTTTCCCATCTAAGAGCATTGGTTTTTGCGGTGTTCAAATTGATCCCACAAAAAGGTCTGCACGAATGGGAGAGGTAAAACATTAATACATTTACTTTCCAGTTTTTTATATTCTACTTTATTTTCTTTAATGTAGAATATACAATTCTTTATTACTTTTTTTATTCATCTTGCCACCAAAATATATCGGTTTGTAGAGATTTGCTCTGGCGAAATGGAAAAGTAACGATCATTTCAGTGTTCTAAAAAAATTAAGATTTTCTGTTCTTCATCAAAATATTTTTCACTAATAACATCTACACTACTTATTGATTTTGTTTCATAAAATTAAATGATGCTTTGTTTCAACGAAGTCTCATTCCTTCTTAAAATGTGTCGCAAGCCGAATACTTTCTTGAATTTCATTTTTAAGACTTCCATATATTTCATGCTGTCTACAATAAGGGAACAGTTATTGTACAAATACTTTCTCTTCAGTTGCTGTACAATTACTGTGCAATTGCTTTGTACAGTCCAATTTCTAGATTCTTATTAATGATAAAAAAAATTGTCTTTTGTATCAGTTTCTCCATCTTATTGGGTAGAAAGAGACTTATTTTAGGGCTTAAGAAAGTGAACTGATCATATAGGCTGAATTCAACCTGTTCATTTAAGTTTATGCCCTTACATTCAGAGACAATAAAAGTGACATTTAAATACAAAATATCACCAAATTTCATTCATTATTTAATCAAGTTCATATCTTCATATCTATTTTACAAAGTTGAGTAATAAACATTTTTTAATAAAAAGAAAAATTTGCGTTTATTTTGCTTATTATTAGAAGTGCATATATTCTGGTGTGGAAAATTATCTTTTGCATACCAGAAAATACATTAAAGAGTTATTAAAATGCATTCACTTCTATTTTTATTATAGAAGCTACAGTCATTTATTTGAACATATAATTGATGTTTTTCTTTCTTTATTTGCATATTCTTCTTATAATGCGATGTTTGAGCACAAAATAAAATTATAATCCACAGGAATAATTATACTTTCGAGAGACATCATTTACGCATTTGATAGATTTTATATAAATATAGACCTTATTATAAATAAATAACACTTTTAACAACTGATTTATTTGCGTTCCTACGGTGGGAAATATATTGTACAGGATACCATTTTTAATAAGAATTGGGATAGATGCAAAATAAATAAAAAGCCCTCGCCTCTCCCCTGGGATTCGAACTCAGACTCACTGAACGGGGATGTGAGTCACTATTCGACATAGATGACTCACAATGCGTGGGTGTAGCCAGTGTTTCTCATCAGTAAGTCAGCACACAAATACGTCACGATGGAATCTGTTTTCATATCGCTCCCTCGGTACCCAAACTCCTGCATATTTCGGTGACGAATTTTGTAACCAATCTCAAACGTAATTTATTTTCAGTTTTACATAAAATAGCAGTACGTTGGGTGAATATAACTAAAAATACATATATATATATATCACTTGTTAATTTCGTTATGATACATAGTATTATAATGCCGCCCAACTTGTCTAGTGGTCAGCGTGCCTGACTGCGGATAAGGAGATCCTGGGTTCGAATCCCGGTTCAGGCATGAATGTGCTTTCTCTCTCTATCTATCCTGTCTTTGTCCTTTCCTTGTATGAATGAGGTGTGAATGGTTGCCTATCCTGTAAACGGGTCCTTATGGCATGTGTGTAGAGCAAAGTCGTACTTTCATCTTCATGGTGCTCTGATTAAACGAAAGACGCTCCCAATCGACTTAGATTCGCATAGCCATGGAATAGCGAGCTTGGCTTGTCCATGTGTCATTAGTAATAACAATAACAACAGTATTATAATGGCATGAAGCAGTATTATTCAACATTAATATTTAAAAAAATCGATAATTAATCCACACAGATAAGAACCGGAAGTTATACATTCTAGAATCTTAATGAAAATATTTATCTATAAATGCATACATTTTTTTTTAAATGATAGGACATAACAAACTTGTCAATATCAATATGAAAAGATTTCTGTCAACATTAAAAATTTCTATATCGCAATATTTTTGCATTGTTTTCGTTGAAGCTATTGGAATGTAAATAAAGACGTATAATGTCATTTGAATCTCTACGTATGAGCTATGTAGAGTCCTTCTAAACTATTCAAATACAAAATGAATCACTCAAATGTGTCTTAAGGCATCAAAAATTTTTTATAGTTTCAGTATGTTATTTTTTTTTAATTGTGAAAAATGTGTTTACATTTAATCAGCTTAGATATCATAATAAATAAGGTAAATAAATATAATAAATAAAATGAACTAAAATACATATTCATGCTTATTATAAATCAGTTTTCAAAGAAACAAAGATTGAATCTCTCTTTAAAACCTTTAACAAAAATTCATTTTTAGTTTTAACACATTTAGTTAAATTCTGGTAGCATGTGTGCTGTTGTTGCACCAGCATGATTCTCTGTACCTTGTCCTGAAATGGGCTCTACAAGTTAGATAGAAGCAGCCGGGTGGAGTTTTTGTCAGTTTGAAACAGGGACCAAGCAGAAGACCCCCCAATACTTAGCCTGCCACCCACAGAGGTATCATTTCACTTGGAGGACATTGCGACCATTCCCAGTCTAAACGTGTCCCAGCCGCCATTAGTGAATACGAAGGATCTTCGATTAAGCCTGGATTCGAACTCACTTCTTTCCAATAGGGAGCACAAATTGATATTTGATCATTAAAATCAATGAATATTTATGCAAACAAAGTTAGGAATGATTTTCAAAATTAATTCTAGACAATGCTGGTTTGCCAGTTTATGGGTGGATTTCTTAGTCCTGAAGAATATACAGTCATAAAGTAACTCGGAACCATTCTAAGCAGCAATGTCCAGTAACTATTTCTCTAATGTCAAACTGGAGGACTAAATGCAGAGGCTATAGCTATTCAGGTAAACGTTAACTGTAGTGATTAGAAGAATAATATAAATTCCTTTTCTCATCCCTCTTTTAGAATATCATTCCGAATTTAAAAATAATATTATATTCGTAAGGACTCGACGTAACCAACGAGTTATTCAGGGATCTAAACAACGCGTTATTACGAAAATGAGACTGCAGAGTGATATGTCTCAGGTTCGATCCCAACCACTACTGGACAACGGAAAACGAATGTTGTGCTTTAGTTTCTTTCCATGCACGCCTGTTAAGGTGGCTGCTTGGAAGTTTTCCATCGTTTTGCTTTGCTGTAGTCCACTATCTATGAAGACTCTTAGAAGTCTATAAGCGGTAGGGATATTAAAATCACTTAAAGCAGCTTAGATTCCGTTGGATTGTAATTCTATGCAGTGCCAAAGTATATTAGTAAATTCTTTTTATTATTTATTTTGAAATTATTATAAATTATATAACATCAATAATAATAAGAAATTTTTTTTTAAATGCCGGGCACAAGAAAGTTGAACCCTATGCCACAACAAGGCCAGAAACTGCTACTCATTTGTCGTTACCCAGCGGCACCTGTGAATTAAGTCACGGTGGCGAGTAGTGTTACCCGCGCCATACCACCACAAACCCGTTTATAGGGTGGGCCACATTCATACAACGACACATAAGAAAGGACAGAGAGAACAGAGAAGGAAAGAAACATCCATGCCCGAACCGGGATTCGAACCCAGGACCAACAGCTTAGGAGTCAGGAACGCTAACCACTCAGCCAATCGGTCGACATAATTAGAAATATATTAGTTATTAATTAATATATTAAAATTATATTAGTAAATTAATGTACTAGTTTATTCATTTAAATCTTTAAAATGTGGTTTAAAAACTATAATCTTTTTTGTTTTTTCTTTTTTCTCTGTGTATCATGCTGACGATTTAATTCAAAGAAAATAATCACCCAAATATACGTAGATAGACTTTATGTAGAGTACAACCAACACATTTTTATTTTTATATTAATTTTGTTTCAATAAGAGTAAATTTGAGAACAAACGCAACTCTAATATCTCAATAGTGGTGTGTACACACATTCTTCTTAAGCAGATTGTTAAAATAAACCTTTCTAATTTATTTTATCTGATATTTTTTCTTTAAGTACGTTTTTTAATAATCATTAATATGCGCAGGTTATTTTTACTAATTCATATATGCATTGGGATTATTTTAAAAAAAATTAAGTTTCATATAAAAGTTATATAATTGAAAAAAAATTTGGGGTGACACTTTCTGACGCAGTTAATTGGTTATTTAACAAAGCACAGTATATCAATTTTACATTATACCACGGATCAGAATTAATTTCAACCTTAAAAAGAATTTTCCATAGTTCAAATCCTTAAAGAATTCAAGTAAAATTATGCATGAATATTTAGTTATTTTATTTTCACACCCGCAAACAAACAAGGCGTATGGGCATTGTAATAATTTAGAAAAAATTAGTTTCATATAATAGTTATTTAATTTGAAAAAAAAATTAAAAAGCGATTTAGAATAACTTTTAATTTTTATCATTAGAGGTGTCATCATCCTTAATTTTAATAATCGTCGAGATTTTCTTTTTAACTTTGAAAAGTACTCTGAAAATTTTTGTTTTATAAATTTAATTTTTCTTCCCTCTATTATCGAAAGGAACCAGAAGCATTTTTTTTCTAATGGCGGGCATTGGATGACTAACCCTTCAAGGTCGGAAACTGCTTCTCATTTATCGTTACCCGGTGGGCACCTGCAAACCCAGTTAGAGGCGAGTCGCATTACCCACGTCACCCCATGACAACCCCGTTTATAGTGTGGGCCTCTTTCATATATTATCTCAGAAGAAAGGACAGAGTAACACAAAGAGAAAGAAACATCCATACCCGAACCAGGATTCGAACCCGGGATCAACAGCTTTAGAGCCAAAAACGCTAATCACTCAGCCATTGGTTGGCTAAGCAAAAGCATAAAATTTATGAACGAATTGGCGTTGAAAATATTAGCAATAACATATCGTAAATCAACTAATTAGGAAAATAAGAATTTCGTAAAGCGATAGAAGTTTTACTATTTTATCTTGCAAATGCTGCACACTTTAAAATGTACTGCACTAAGTACACTTTTAAGTATACACGAGTTTATATTGTTTTTTGCATGTATTAGCGTTCGACAGCTTTACACTGAACCAAAAAATATAAAAATGAGATGTGATGATACAAGCTAATTGACGCGAGCAATCTCTTGTAAAGTTAATTTTTCAAAGCTTAAGTCTCGAATTGATATGGTAATTAAGATATTTTGTATAATTTTGCTTACAACGAATAAAAACAACAATCCAACTGATTATTTTGAAAAATAAAATAATCAATTACAATTCAAATCTTTTAACAAATTCTTAGATAAATATATTGCTCAAAATGAATTTTTTAAGACATTACATGTATTTGAAGTAACAAATATTTTTATGACGAGGAAAATAAGCAATTACATTTATAGTACATAAATTTAAATTTTAAGATTATTTTTCATGCTATAAATATGCATATATTTCTTATATAAAAATAGAATAATTTATTGAAAAACTCATTTGGAAACGATAATTTCAGATCATTGTATTTTCTTCATTCTAAGCCCCTTCTCGTATTGTGGATTTGACGCCAATTTCTATTAATCACTCAAATAACTTCGGATAGTATTAAACTCGCTTTTACTGCATGATACTGCAAGACTAAAAATGCATTAGTAAAGAGAAAGAAACTAATCAAGTATAAATATCAGATGCAGTAAAGTTGTGAATTTTATTCCTTTTTTATGGAAATACGTTAGTTATATTATTTAACTATGAGTTTTTTTCCAACGGCGGCCACTTGAGGGTTGAACCCTTTGCCACAACAAGACCAGAAACTGCTACTCATGTGTCGTTACCCAGCGGGCACCTGTGAACCAAGTCACGGAGGCGAGTAGCGTTGCCCGCGCCATACCACCACAAACCCGTTTATAGGGTGGGCCACATTCATACATCATCACGGAAGAAAGGACAGAGAAACACAGAGAGAACGGAGAAAGAAAGTAACATCCATGCCCGAACCGGGATTCGAACCCAGGACCCACAGCTCAGGAGTCAGGAGCGCTAATCACTCAGCCATCGATGGGCTATTTAATTATGATAGATAACTATATTTGTTGATATTTGTGAGTAATCTACTCTAATGTATGTAATATATGTTTTCAAAGCTTAGCAAAGTTACAGAAATAACTTCTGAATTAATTTTGGCTTGTATTATGTACATTTATATCCTTTTGTAACTAAATATTATTTTTTGCTTTGGAATACTTTAAAATTTATCGTAAACAATTATCTCGTAATTTTTATTGAGGTCACTAGACAAGATTGATATTTATATTGATAAGTAATCTTTTCCAAATCTCCACCTGACAAACATTAAGGAGTGACAGTAAAGTATATAAACTGTATGTTTAGTTAGAATTGAACTTGTAATCTTCTACTCACGAGAACGAATTATCGATTGAATCATCAAAGTTCTGATTCCTAATTTAATTTTCTGTCTAAAAATACGTCGTTAAATTTTCGAAAGCTGATTCTTTCATACGTGATTACTTTAACTATTCATAAAACCATTTCATTAAATTAATTAGACAAACAAATCTAAAATATTTTTATTAATTCTTTTGCATACCAATTAGTTTTCTAATTCATTAATAAGGGCTTTAAGAATAAAATATTTACATAATAGAAAAATAACTACATGCAAAAAGTAATTTTTATTTACATTATATGTCACACAATTTCTTTTAATTAATACATATAATATTAATTAGGAAGTACATAGGACAATTTAATGAGGAATTTTATTCATCATTCAAATGTTTGAAAATAATTCTCATAAAACACAAAATATATTCATAATTATAGAAAAGTCAAAGATTTTATAATTTTTATTTTAAGGAAATGGCCTCAAAACAATCGCCCTAAATTGTATTCAAGATAATCTGATATATACTAACAATACTTTTCTTTTATGCATCAAATAAATACACGCGGGTTTGTTTTTGCATTTTCTCTCCTCTTACGTAATGCACTTTCTCTCATTATTGTCTGCGACGGTTCTGAAAAATTAAACGAATAACCGTGCCAAGATTCGATACAAATGAATATTATTCAACGTCCTGTTGGTAATCTAACGAAATTAATCCAAGCTGCATAATTCAATTAATTAAAGCCTGGAAAAACATTTGCTCTTTTTCTTCCCATGCCTTAACACAGCTTCGCACAAAGAAGCTTCCAATTTATTTAACGAGAAAAAAGAAATGAAAAATTAATCTGAGCTGTCGTTTGTTTAGAAAGTTCATATCTCGTTGCAATAATTAATAAATATGCAAAGAAGATTCTTTCCTTAAATTGACATAAGAAGTTCAATAAACTTGGAATTTTCATAACTTTTACTTAATTAGTAACACTTTAGTGCAAAATGTAGGTTTACGATTTCTGATTTTATCTGTCTTTTTTTTTAAATAAAAAATATTAACATCTCTTTGTATCCTGAAAGTTATTAATTTTGTATGAGGTGACTATAATTTGTTTTAGGTGTAAAATGTATAAATATATGTGAGTAAATTTTTAGATTGAATATTTTAACGGAATTTAGGTTGCTAATTTTCCTGTAGAAAGATAAATAAGTCTAAACAGATTAGCTTTGTTCTAATGAGAAAAATTTTAACGTAATTATTTTTAAACATGGAAAAAATATTATAATTAAGATTGTAAAAAGAGTTTGCTCATTTTCTAAGCTCTGTATATTTCCTAGTTTCCAATAAAAATTTACAGGTTGTGAATTGTTGCAACAAAACCATAGATCATTGATTAATAAATAAAAAATGTTTATCAATTAGCAATAAATTTATTTATCAAAATATTTTTTTATTAATAAGTAAATAAAAAATATTTTATCAAAAACTTTTTTTAAAAAATTACTTTTTAAGGATAAAAAAGTATTTATACATTTAGTTTTTAACTTTTCTGTTTGTTTTAACAAACATATATTATCAGAGGAACTTATTCGTTTTAAATCCTTGATTAATAAATAAAAAATGAAAAAAGTTATGTTGGCCGACGTAAAGTGATCCGACACTTTATCTAAAAAATCAACGACACCTAGTGAAAATGACACATTCTTATGTCAGTAAAATGAAACATTCCTTGGTGTGAATAAAATCTGATTTTTGATATTAGGAAATACATAAAAATATCGAATACAAATGAATGAATCTCACACAAAACACTGCAAATAATTTTTCCATTATCTGATAATCTTTACTGACATATCGTGCAATCTATAACTTTTAGTTTTTTATATCTTGTTATAAATTTTAAATGAACTAAAAATATTAGAAGAAATCCTTTTGAAATCATTTAAGAAAAATTAGCAATTTTAAAATAATGGCATGTTTAAAACTTTTGCTTTTCATTAAAACAGGAATGAGACCGAACAATGCTTTTTTCCATATTATTCGAGGCTTTAGTTAAAATTGTAGTAGTTATGTATCTAGACAGGATGTCAACTTTTGTCCACTTATGACGGAGAAACTGGACGAACAATGACATTTCATATTATGTATTTTTAAACGCATTTCAAGGCGTTTTAGTACGTCATCAAAATGAAGCCTGGGAAGGACGTACATAAATTCATCTCCCGAGTCTGCACAAAAAAAGTCAATTTCGTTATTTAATCGCCAACCACATGATTACGACAGTGATCTTTGGCGGAAATACTTTATCTCGTGTTGCAAAATTAATAGCGACAGGAAGGTAACAACGGAAATGATTTTGCGAAGTAGATTCAAGGGTAAAAGACCACAAACGAAATGTTCTGGAATAAATAAGGAATGAAATCTCATCTAGTTCTGTTAAATCTTCACGGGATAAACATTGAAATATTGCCACATCAATTATATTTAACATTGTATTTAATAAAACTCAATGTAACTTGTAGTTATTTTTCCTTCAATGAAATATTAAAAATATATCTGTGTTATTAATTAATTTATTTTAAAGCTATAAACATAATAATATATTTTCCCCCTGTATCAATTCTATTAGCCCAAATATAACTGTAATGTTACAAGGAAGAACCCTAAAGTAAGTTTAATTTAAGTTAACCTTAATTCCATTAAAACGAGAGATTAATCATCAGCATTGGCACGACAGCCCTTTGTGGGCCTTGGCCTTCTTCAGAAGTCTCTGCCATTCCGCCCCTTTTCTAGAAATCACCTCCAGTTCTTGAATTTAAGTATGTTGAAGTCTTCTTCCAGGCAGTCCTTCCATCTCTTTTTAGGTCTTCCTCTTGGTCTACTACAGAAAGGGATGGTGTTGAAGACCTTTATTGGTGTTCTCTCTGTACTCATTCTCATGAGGTGGCCTGCCCATCTCATTCTAGATAGTTTTATTGATTTAATGATGTCTTCTTCTCCATAGATTTTGAACAGTTCAAAGTTATACCTTTTTCGCCAGGTGTTATTTTCCAGGACAGCACCAAAAATAGTTCTTAGGACTTTTCTCCAAAAATCGCCAATGTTTTCTCTTCCTTCATCGTCAAGGTCCATGTCTCTGAGGCGTAGGTTAGAACTGGTTTAATCAATGTCTTGTATAACATTATTTTTGTCCATCTCCTGATTAGGTGAGATTTCAAAAGAGGTCTTAGACCAAAGAAACAACGGTTTGCGGCAATGATCCTCTTTCTGATTTCAGGAGTGATGTCATTTTGGTAGTCAATCTCCGAGCCCAAATAGCTGATGTTTCTCACAGACTGAAACTTAAATGTGCCAATCATAAAAGTCTCAGACTGGTATTCTTTTTTACCACAGAGCATGTTTTGTTTTTTCCATGTTTATACTCTGAGCTTCATCTTCCCAGCTGCTTTTTCCAATGCCAAAAAGGCTGTCCTCGGGACAGTTTCTGATCTTGAAATTATGTCGATGTCATCGGCATATGCTAGAACTTGTACCGATTTGTTGAATATAGTGCCTCTTGTATTAATTTCAGCATCTTTCATCACTTTCTCAAGCGCTATATTAAAGGGGAGGCAAGCCAATGCATCCCCTTGCCTAACTCCATTGCAGACCACAAAGGGGCTAGATAAAACGAAAGATTATAGAGAACAAATTTTGTCCTTCGTTATTGGCGACAATATAGACTGTTATTTGTTAATATCTTGGCGCACCTTTATTCTCTCATGGATGGCAGTCAAATATGATTCACGTTTAAGATAAAAATAATTACCGTTATTTCCAAAAGAAACGCGGCAACGTTTAGTTGTTTAAAAGTTATTTTTTTAGCACTGCAGAGTTTCTATCGATACGGCGTTTATGTGCACATATAAAAACAAGAATATTCAAGAATAATATGCAAAGTCGGTAAAACGTATCTGTAAATATCGATTAAAATATAAGCATATAAGTTGAAATTTCATTTTCTTGAAACCATTTTCTTATATTAAGGAGAGCCTGACTTAGCCTAATTGGGTCCCGGGGCATCAGCTTCTTTGCAACCTTCCTCCTCTGCTTTATGACATTAAACTTTCTATTCGATTTGGCAAACAATTCTATTCGAGTAAAATAAATTTTCTATTTGATTTGGGGGCCACTCTGATGTAGGGGTCCTGGACAACTGCTCCATATGCCCTTGCCTGACCATAGTTTTTGTAAGTACTACTTGTATCTAAAAACACCGCATTTGCTATATTTAAAAGTACTACTTGCAAATATATCAAATGCTTTACAAGTTTTTGTAAGTATACCAAATATTATTTACAAACACTACAATAAATATTACTTAACTAAAATGTATTTAGAATCATAGCATTTTTTGGAATCGGTTACCACAGGAAAATATGGTTAATTAGAAGATGTAGCCTATTTTTAATTTCCAAAATAATCCAATGAGTGTTATTGATTTTGATATATTTCAACCAAATTTTTACATAACTTTACCTGTTGGTAAAGTTTTAAATCAATTTATTTATAGAGATACTTTTGAATGTCCGATATTTATTTTTATATTAAACTGGCCTTTTCATATCTCGTCTCTTAAAAGGATTCTCATATGAAATTCTGAGTAAGAGCATTCATACAGAAGTTTCAGAACTAGGGAATTACCGCAGTTAGGGCCATCTGTCGGCGGTTCAAATATTTATTGAATCAAACTCCATATACATCATTTCAGTCATTTTCCGGAGACGAATTTAAATTTATATGTAAATTATGCGCCACGCGGTTTGTGTGCTGGGATGTAAGCAAAGTAAGAAAAGTTTAATCTAACCACGATGCATAATTTTAGATTTTATTTTCCCTCGCTTTTCGTATAAAATGTAATGCAAAATATTTTCTTCAAGCTGGTAATGGCTTTTCAAATATTTTTTTTAAGTAATTTGGGAAGTAATATATTATGACTGCATATATTTATACTGAATATTATAAATGAAAATTTTATGATGGAAAATATATTTTAAAGTAATGTATCAGATGTCAAACAATCCACGGAATTGCTTATAAACATGCAATTTAGTACAATTTAATATTTTATGTCTTTTATCTTTAACTAGTATAATTCTATAGACGATTGCGTTTCAAAACAGATTATCTGATATATAAGAAAATGAAATAAATATGCCTCTGTGATTAATAAATGGTAAAAATCTCTTGAACACTTATTAAACATTTATCATTGAACATCACAACTTTATTTTTTACTAATATTGCAAAACGTTTACATGTTTACATAATATTTGTGGTAAAAAGTTAATACAAATACTTATGTTTACAACAAAAATCTTACAATAAATTAATCTCTTTAAGCATTAATTACTTTTTACAATGATTATTATACATATATAACTGTTTAATTTTTCGTGTTTACTTGTGTTAACACATTTAAAACAGCACCTAATTTTTTGGTCATAATTTTATTCTTTTTAATTTTATTTTTTTTTATTATAGCTTTTTGAATGATTTTCTATAGTGAAGAAATTGTAATACATTATATTATTAGAGAAAGTTCTTCACAGGAAGTATTCTTCTCCATATGCTCGTATGAAATCATGTTCTTAAAACAGAGCTGACGAAACTATTCATTATTGCTTAACAAAGCATATAACAAACATATTAAACCCCCGATTATCCTGATACAATATCCACTTTGAGGCTATATGCGATGCCTAAATTTCAAAATAATAACAGCAAAAAGAAGAAAATTAGAAAAACTTTAATTCCTAATAAAGAAATGTCACAATGTTAGATTATAGAATGTTCAATTGCAGAAATTTTACATTGATCTTTTTATAGAAGTAAATTTTAAGTAAATCTTAAAACTTTTTTCTTACAAAACTAAAAATATATTAGGAAGGCTTTATTCTTCAAGCAACTTTATTCACAATAAATAAGGTAAAGTATATTTATATTATTTATTGTGTTTATATAGATAAATTATTCCAACGCACATATATATAGTGATTTACTGTTTTTACTTGGACTACGCAATCAATTCTGTGTATTGTTGTGGCCTTATATATTTTTTTAAGATTTAGTTAAGATTTGAAAGCAAAATCTTTACATGTTTGTTTCACTTGGATTAAATGAGATTTACTTATTTCATACACATTTTGCTTCAGTTTTGTCAGCATTCATATACTTAACATTCTTCTTTTAAGATATTTTATTTCTTGATAATTTTCTTCCAGAATCTTCATTACCTTTAAAATATGTGTCCGAAGCCAAGCAAAGAAAATTCAGATGAGAATTTTGGCTTGTACAGTATTTTAATGCTTAACTGTACAAATTGAATTCTTTTCTGATTATCTTCTCATATCAATAAGAAATAAGAAATGACTACAGCAGCCAAGGCAGAAATTTTTAGATATTGCTTGCAACTTGTTCTTATCAAAATCAAAAAAGCAAAATAAATACATGTTTGTTCATTGAAAAGTTTTTTTAAGTGGGTGTTATCTGCGCTATATAAGTTTATTTAATTATCCACTGAACAGTTAATTTTTAAGTTTGCTGATGATAACATGTGTGTCATAAAATGTTTTTTAAAAAAAATCTGAAAATTGTTTTGAATTTTTTTGTTTATGACTTTATGACTACAGATGTCGTCAATTAAAGAACAAATTTATGCTTCGTTACTTTTAATTTCATGTATAAAATATCAATAAATTTTATTGGTAATTAAAAATTATATATATATATATATATATATATATATATATATATATATATATATATATAACAGCTTGTACTGAAGTTTGACATGACATTTTGTGAAAAAGAAATTGTTATCTATTTTTTATACATTTCTCTTAACATATAATGAACAAAATTTTCCTTCAGTAAAATATCTTGAAATATAAAGCTTATATTTTATTATATTATATCATTATTATACTATATATTTTTATTGATGCAATAATTCATTTCTGGTAATATGTTTTTTGGGGGGAGAGATGAATAAAATTAATAAATTTATATTTTAATAATATGTGAAAAAAAATATGAAAAAATCCATCATTTGATTATTAAATATCTATTAAATTTAAACTGTATTTTATTGTATATTTCTATAACGTCATGTATGTAATCAGTATTATTATTAATATTTTACGTGTATAGTTTTGTTATAATTCTTTTATGAATAACCAAACTTATTAAATGGTGACATAAACTAAATAAATTATGTAAATTTATTTATTACGGTCTTCATTTTAGCAAATTTTAGACATAATTATACCCATTTAAAAAATAAATGTGCAGTTTAACATGTACAATAACTTAAAACAGGAAGTTTTTGAACAGATTTAGACAATTTATCTTAAAATGCAATAAATAATCTTAAAAATCTGTTGAATTTTTTACAGTATGAAATTTATTATAAACTATGATCATAAAAGAGTGGTGTTTGTGAAAAAAAAGCTTTTTTTTTTGCCAGAAGAGATGGCTGGCTTAACAGATAAATTATTGAACTATTATTGACAGAAACTATAGATATTAAGTTTAAGAGAATTACTGTTCTTTTTGTAAATGGAGCATTGAGGTATATATAAAGTATTTCCAGAATTATTATTACCAATTGAGCATGGGTCACATTAGCTAGATCATAAATGCACTTTAGAATTCTAATTCATCACATTTTTTTTGCATATACTACTATATTTCCGAAGAAGAGAACAAATAGGTAAATAAAAAGTAATTAACAAATCCAAACCTTAAATTTCTAGGTTCTTTTCCGATGACTCTTTTTCTTTAAAAATATATGACAGGAGAAATGGTGTAGTATATTTCAGCTTTATTCAACACTTTTATCAGAATTCTTATTTTTTTGGTATTCTCCTTTACAACACGCGAATTTAGCCTACGATTTAAACTAAACTCCATGGCACGACAGCCCATGTGGGCCAAGGCCTACAGTGCCCATAGCTGTTTTCATGACCGAGGGCCCTGGGGTGCGAAGCATATGTCCAAGTTAGATGGTCAGCCTAACGTAAGACCCCCAGTGTTTAGTTCCCAAGCATGCTTGGTACTCAGTTAATCGACCCACTGAAGGGATGAAAGGCTGAGTCAACCTTGCCCAGCCCGAGGATCGAACCTAGGACCTGAGCCTACGATTTTTGAAAATTTATATTTTATGAATCTCAAACTGCCGTTCAAGACAGTAGAGTCCAATTATCCTATCTATGTCCCTCCGAATCGCTGATTATCCAAATCGCTTTCAGAATTTCAGGAAAATGAATGAGACTTAAGAAGAGACGGAAGATAAGAAAAAAGAAAAGGCTCAAGAAAAGGGAAGGTAAGAAAAAGGGAGAAAATGAGAATGACGTGTCACTCGAGGGATTCAAAAATTCCTGGATGTTCAGAAATTAGTGCTGAAGATTATAAGTCAGGCCTTAGATTCCGAATGGCAAATGATGGTCAACTGGTTGAAAGTGTCGAGGAGGAAGATGACTTTAATGTCCAAGTTGAAGCAGACATGGAACTATCAGTTAATGAAGCATTTGACGGCTTTGAAACTGATTTGAAGGGGGTGGAGCGTCAACTTGCTTGTGACCACCTGCAAATTCTCACTGAGAAGTGTATTCGCTACTTCGGTGCCCCGAAAACAGATGAATGTAATCAATTCACCTGGAAGCAATGACTTTCATTCACAGCACTGTACGTGCGTACTATATAAATGTGCAATACTTTTCAGTACCTTCGCATTTAAAAGTGTGGCCTTTTCATTTAATTGATTAAAAGCTCTTTTTCTTTAAAAATATGTAATTTTTTTTCTCGCCTGGTCAACGTACAACAATTAATTAAAGTGGATCCTTTTTTCCAAAAAATCCAATTAAACTAATTTTTGATTATCCGAATGAGGTCTGGTCCCAATGGATTCGGATAATATAAGATTGCTACAGTAGTTTTCATTTGTTAAGTATCCAATTAACCGAATTTTTTATAATCCGAATGAGGTCTTTTCCCAATGGATTCGGATAATATAAGATTGCTACAGTAGTTTTCAGTTGTTAAATATCCAATTAACCGAATTTTTGATTATCCGAATGGGGTCTGGTCCCAATGGATTTTGATAATAAGATTTCTACAATAGTTTTCAGTTGCTAAATATCCAATTAACCTAATTTTTTATAATCCGAATGGGTTCTTATCCCAATAGATTCGGATAATATAAGATTGCTACAGTAGTTTTCAGTTGTTAAGTATCCAATTAACCGAATTTTTTACAATCCGAATGAGGTCTGGTCCCAACGGATTCGGATAATAGTATTTCTACAATAGTTTTCAGTTGCTAAATATCCAATTAACCTAATTTTTTATAATCCAAATGGGGTCTGGTCCCAATGGATTCGGATAATATAAGATTGCTACAGTAGTTTTCGGTTGTTAAATATCCAATTAACCGAATTTTTGATTATTCGAATGGGGTCTGATCGCAATGGATTCGGATAATAGGAGTTCTACAGTAGTTTTCAGTTGTTAAATATCCAATGAACCTAATTTTTGATTATTTGAGAATAAAATTTTAAAATAGATGAGCTTCATAGAAAACAGGTAACTACAAGAATGCATTAATATTTCACTTATTTAACCAATGTTAGCTGCTTATTCTGTCTTAATAATAGAGTTCATTTCCCCTTTGTGCAAAGTATTAAATTTTTACCATTTTAACCGTTTCCTCGCTAAACTAAGATACGAAGCAGTTAAACAAAGCTATTAAACTTTTAAGCTAAAAGGAAATATGCGAAATCAGTGAAGCTTTGCCCGTCTCAGATATTAAGTGGTCACAATGAAATGGTCAAGTATAATTTGGATAACACTTAGCCATCAGAAAAGTTGTCGCACAAAGATATCATCATGGCTTTTATTGTAATGGTGCGGAAAATTTAATACGCGCGGAAATGTGTTACTTCCTTTAGGGGAAGAACAAGGAAACTTAAATGAGTTTAATGCATTCCATTTCTGCTGTATAATATGAAATTTCAGTTATATTATGCAATTCAATTTTGAAAGAATTTGTAAATGGTGTGCTCTTATTATTATTATATGCGTTTCACAAAAATTAAAATTCTTTTTGTCTCTGAAATAAAATAATAATAAATGAATCTTAATTACATTTACTGACAGTCGTTCTTAAATTAAAAAAAAGTATTTTTCTTTCAAGAAAGAACTTAAAGTAATCCTTAAAAAAATGAATAATAATTATTGTGAAAAAATTTTTTTAATGTTATTTATAAAAAAACTGATACCGTTTATAAAAAACTTTCTTTATAATCTTAAGAAAAATTATTTTAATATTTTAAGTTATGAGGTATGTAATGATTTTTTTTGTTCTTAAAACAAAAGTCATAATTAAAAACATGAATTTTTTAAAATAATTATTGAGAATTTGATTATCTGTTTGTGAATATTTTTGTATAATAATAAACTGAGATTCGGAAGATGTTATCGCCATTAAATTATGAACTTAAAAGATCAATAGAATTTGTTATAATTTATCAACAAACGATTGATTTTTACTCTCGATTTAAAATATTGCAAATGTGCGTGGATATTTCTACGCATGCGTGAACGAATGAAATAGGGTCGCATTATACTTTCAATATTGAATACATTTTACATCGCTACAGATAATTGTTTTTAGCTTGCCTTTTTTCTCAGATATAATTTATAATATCTTATGTACAAAAATGGTCTACATTTAAAACTTTCATACAAATAATGGCTTATATAAATTTTTGATGATTTTTAATCATAAAATGGTTGTTTCTTTCATTACAATGTTATATCCTGAGTAAGCCATTATTTGTATTCTCATTGGTTTAAAATAACCATGACGTCAGATAACGTTTCATCCACGTCACATCATATTGAGATTGCGTTGTGAATCCGACTTATCGACGAATTTGCTGCCTGCCTTCAAATCGGATTCTTCCAGAGGCAGCAAACAAGGCGAAGTTCACGATCAAATGTCTAAAGATATTGTCCTTCATTTTGTTAACGACAAGATTTTTTCTATATGGAGCAAGCATCAGTTTAAGAAGCAGTTTTCCATTCATTCAAGGACAATACACATAAACAATAGAACAGCAGAAAAAGCAAAATGAAAAAGGCATGACAAAACATCCACATTATAAATAGTTTAAATCAGCAAGGAAGATTTAAATTTTTAACCATTTCATTCATTAATAGAATCGTAAATTAGCAGTTTTTATTTATTTAACTTGGTTTTACATGTATTTTTTTGTAATTTTTTCAATACCTTATATTATACTTTTCTATGTCCATTGTGATTTTTATGGAATATATATATATATATATATATATATATATATATATATATATATATATATATATATATATATATATATATATATATATATATATATATATATATTAATTATCTATTTATTTTCCGAATTAAAGCTCGTACGAAACTGGACCAAGAACACAGAAACAACAAGACATTTAAACGCTGTTTCAATTTATAAAAAAGTTTTCATTTGATAATTGTGATGCTTTTTCTTATTATATATGTGTTTTAAATTAAAATTTAAATGAAAATTGCTATCGAGAATCACTATGGACTATAGTTTGTTGTTTTATTTCGTAATATTTATTATTCAGATAAAATTAGATATTCTTAAATCTCTATTTTTATATTATCAGCATCTAGTAGCCAGTGCTTAACTCGATTACTGACTTCATTTATCTCACAACATTGCTTAAAGATGGATGTTCGACTGTCTTCAAAATTTTTGTCAATAATAATGTGTCACTGAATAAACAAACTCATTATTTTGTCACCAATGATCCCAATTTCAATCCCGTGAAAGCAAATGACTCCATCGTCCGAAAAAACTTAAACGATTGATCTTATCATCATTTAAGATGCTCATGTTCAATCATTTTACAGGCAACTCATTCAAATGATCCCATGGCGATGTACACGCGATGTACGCTTTACCAGTACACGATGTACGCTTTACCAGTACAATAACCCGTCATATCCCGCCAACTTAAAAAAAATTGGCGATTCTTTCAAATCTGCCGCCATTAATTATTATATGGACAATACAACAGCAGAAAAAACGAAATTAAAAGGACATGACAAAACATGCTTTTTAAGTTTAGTTTAAATCGGATAGGATGATTTAAATTTTTAAAAAATTTCATTAACTACTAGAATTCTTAAGTAATAATTGCAATATTCTTTTTAAAAAAATATCCATATGTAACATTATTTTAAAAAAAAAACATTTTTTAACAAAACTTTTAAATGATATTTTTAACAGAACTTTAGAATATTGGAATTCATGTCAAAATTGAATTTTGAAAAAACAAAAATGAAAATATATCAGATAATTTTTCCCGCATTTTGCCTGACACTTAAGGGAAAAAACCCCCTTAAAACAAAAAATATTGGATTATAAAATGAAAATTTTTACTGTATTTTTTAAATTGTTCGGAAAAGAGATGATTTCTTCAAAATTGTTTCATTTGATTTGCAATGATGTATTTTAAGTTCTGTAATCCTGATTTTTAATTCGACTTCGGTTTTAATTTGTGTTTTATGAAATTTTTGAAAACCTGTTTGGAAATTTGTTGCAGTAATTTTTAATTGTCTGTTAAAGTATTCAGTTTCAAATATGTAATTTTTGCAGCTTCTTCTAAATTTAAGATTTATTTTTAATTATGTACTTATGAATGGTATTTTTCAATCATTCTGTCATTTCAGAGACATTTATTTGCGAAATGGAATACATTTTACTCACGTTGTTAATTTTGAAAAGTAACAAATTTGATTTTATAATAAAATTTTGAGTTGACTATTAAAATATTATTTCCCAAAATAAAGATAATATGTAATCATGAGTAAAAAATAAACAATATTTATAATTTTGATGCTAATAGGATACCTATTTATGTAAATAGAAAAGGCAGCTTAATTTTTCACTCTGATTTAATTGTTTTTCCAATGGCGGGCACTTGGGTGACGAAATCTATGCTACGACAAGATCAGAAACTGTGGTTAGCGTTCCTGACTCCTGAGCTGTGGGTCCCGGGTTCGAATCCCGGTTTGGGCATGGATGTTTCTTTCCTTCTCTGTTCTCTCTGTGTTTCTCTGTCCTTTCTTCTGTGATGTTGTATGAATGTGGCCCACCCTATAAACGGGTTTGTGGTGGTATGGCCCGGGTAACGCTACTCGCCTCCGTGACTTGGTTCACAGGTGCCCGCTGGGTAACGACAAATGAGTAGCAGTTTCTGGCCTTGTTGTGGCATAGGGTTCGTCACCCAAGTGTGCCCGCCATTGGAAAAAAAAAGGCCAGAAACTGCTACTCATTTGTCGTTACCCAAGGGCACCTGTGAACCAAGTCACGGAGCCGAGTAGCATTGCTCGTGCCATATCACCACAAACCCGTTTATAGTGTGGGCTACATTCATACATCATCACAGAAGAACGGACAGAGAAACACAGAGAGAACAGAGAAAGAAATGCCCAATCCGGGATTCGAACCTTGGACCCACAGCTTAGGAGCGCTCCAGCCATCGGTCCACTGACTTAATATTAATTCAACAGTTTCTGCATTTGTTTTCCACTTCGGTTGGGGGCACTTATATTGTTTCGGAATTCATTTTAAAATGAAGGCTTGTTCAAATTTTATTCCTGACGTGCAAAAAATTAATCGTAGAGTGGGACAGAGAAAAATAAGAATTTAAATATTTTCATTATATTTTGTTATTTTAATTTTCCATCTTTTTTTCGTCATACGTCCTTCTGAGTTAAATATTTAAAAAAATTTTCTTTCGTATCATTCAAAATTTAATTTAAATAAAATATAGAAATATTCATAATTGATTTTAAATCGAAAAGCAGTACATTTTGTAATCGGCAAACAGTATTTTTAAACAATGAAAACCTATGTAATCCAACTAGTTTGAACAAAGATCAAAGGATTTAAGATGAAAAAAAAAAAGAAAAAAAAGATGCGCAATTTATCTTTAAATCTATTGAATCTTTTACTTGTAAAGTTTCCATAAAGGTTTTTATAAATAAATATGGTTTTGAACTGATATTTGATAAAAATAACTTTTTCTTTTCGTCTCATTTTCAATTTGATTTTCTTTTTAAAAATCTTATTAATCAACGAAAACCTTATACATAACTTCACATAAAATTCACTATTTTATAATTATTTTTAAATAGATTTAGTAGATCAATTTACAGAGTTGTAAATCGCAAACGGAATTACATTTTTTCATTTTGATATTTTTAGGTAAGAAATAAAACGACTTCTGTGCAATAAAGTTAGATTAAAAAAATAACATTTCTAATGTCAAATCACCAATTAAAAATAAGCTTTTGAAGATAACTTTATTTGTGATTTTGTTGGGAAATATTCTGAATTTATCAAACACTTTTCAAAAATTTATTAACGGTTATTTTTATAAATGGAAAGAAAAATTCTTTTTGAAATACAATAAAGCATCAGGGAAATGTTTAACTGTATTTTTATTTCTTTTAATGGAATTAAATTAATAGTTTTTAATATATATAAATTACATTTAATAAACATGCGAATTAAAAAAAATAAATTATTTCCTCCGATATTTGCAAAATGGTTAGAATGTGTGAGAAATTCGGTGAAAATATCTATAAATGTTTTGCTGAAATTATATACTCCAAATATATATATATATATATATATATTGAGTTGATAAAGTCTTTTTTAAAATTATCGTAATCTAAATAAATAAACATTTAATTAGATTTATAAGTTAATAAATTTTAATCAATAATGAACTTTTTTGTTTTATAAATCTGCTTTTTATATTATTTCAGCAATATTAATTAAAAGAAAATTTTAAATGTTGGCGATAGCAAAACTCTTAAGATTCAAAATGAATTATTCAAAAAAATTGCAATTATTAATTTAGAATTCTATAAAATAATGAAATGTTTAAAATTTTAAATCGTCCTTGCCAATTTAAACTAACTATAAAAAGGTTGTTTTGCCTTTGAAAACAGCTTCTTAAACCGATGCTTTGCTCCTTATATAAGAAACCGTTTTATTAACAAAATGAGCTTCGACACTATTTTCAGACAATCGATGGTGAAATTCGCCTTGTTTGCTGCCCATTGAAGACTGTGGTTTGAAGGCAGGCAGCTAAACGTCGACAGATCGGATTGACAACCCCGTCTTAATACGATGTGACACAGATGGATATTTTAAACTAATGAGAATTATAATAAAGGGCACAGGTGCCGTATAATCCATGCGCCAAATTCTGAGATTGGCGATTTTTGGTGGATTTTCTTATGTGTCTGGCAACCTTGTTTTTGTTACGTCAAACATATGGAGACCCATAAGAATTATGCAGAAAATTCTATTTTGGTAACCCTAGTATTTACGTCATCGCGCACGTCACGATACGTCATCTTGGCAACATTTCTTCATCGCCAAAAAAATTCAGAATTTGGAATCATGGATTATACGGCATCTGTGCCTAATAAAGTGACATACTAAGGATTTCAACAGTAACGAAATAACCACTTTATAATGAATAAATTATTCATTTCTGAAATACATTGAGTTTACGCGAAAAATGTAGCATTTTTTCGAAATTATTTCCAATAATGTATTTTTCCAGAAATTTCCGAATTGTCCAATCGGTTTTGTACCAAACTATATGCTGACGAATTATGTTTTTCATATTAATTTACTATGAGACTTAATTATTCATGATCATGAAAATATGCTCCCAAAAGTTGACACAAACTATAGGTGGCCTGTACTTTGGTTATCAATTAACATAGGTCTGACCTGGATATGATGTAAAACTAATATACTGATTATTATAAATGGAAAAAAGGCATATATAAAGAAAAAACATTTAAAAATTATTATTTTGATTTATTACAAAAGAAATCGCCATGTTTTTTTTCAAGGGCACCCTGAAATATATTTTCCCTTAAATTACTTTCATGACTTTGATTTCCTTCAAATTTTAATCGCACGATAATTTGTTGGGGTGTGAATAATGACGAAAAATATCAAATAACTTCATTTCATCATTATTTCGATGAACGATTTTAATGAATACATTAAATAGAACATAGGAAAAATATAAAATAAAGAGAAAATATTAAATTATTTTACATTCACTAACTAGCATGATATTGTATCCTATTATTATGCAGCTTTTTGTATGATTAAGAAAATCTAAATCTTTTATAAATGCCTCCCAATTTACTTTAACGCATGGCTCAAATAATAACCATTATTTGCAACAAACCATTAATTTAATCAGCAGACGTATTTTACTATTTTTTTATATAGATTTCTATTCAATATATTTTGTATTTTTTCTGTGTATGTGTGTGTGTGTAAATATAAATTACATTCTAAATAAATTGCTGCCCATCTTGTCTAGTGGTCAGCGTGTCTGACAGCGGATAGGGAGGTCCTGGGTTCGAATCCCGGTTCGGGCATGGATGTACTTTCTCTCTCTATCTATCCTGTCTTTGTCCTTTCCTTGTATGAAAGTGGAGTGGTTGTTTGCCTACCCTATAAACGGGTACCTATAGACTGTGTGTTTTTGAGGAAGTCGGACCCCACACCAAAATAGGGTTCATTTGGAAAAGTGGAGCAGCGCACCCCATATTGCCAGCCTGGTTGGCACACGACAACAACATTCTACATAAATTACTTTTGTTGATCTTTGATAAAGCGTAACTCTTTTTGTAGAAATATGCTAATACTCTAAGATATTTTTAATTCTTAAAATGTGTTTAACTTAAAATCGTATACATTTTTTTATTCATGTCAAAAATGAAGCAAAATTTTTAATAAAAATCTCAATACTTCAAATTTTTTTTGAACAAAAATGATTAAGTAAATATATTTTAATAGTTATTCAGTTGGACAATGTATAAAAATATACAGAAGTCAAAAGCTGAGGTTCTTTAAACAGATTGAAGGCGACTAAAAAAGAATGACAATAAATAATGGTAGAAAGAAATCTAAGGAGAAAGTTCTGTGGAAAGTTGTGGAAAATTGTAGAGAAAGTCAAAACCCACTAAATAGTCAAAACCCACTAATAGTAAGCTGGAAAAGAAGATATAGAATATATATCTAAAAAAACGCTTTTTTATATAAATAAATTAAATTTTTTATATACATAAATTAAATAAATATCGATAGTTTTCGTAAGTATATAAAATATATATAGAAAATGTCTTTAAATTTAGGATATATATTGATATGTATGTTAAAATGTTTTTAAAGGAAATCAATTTATCTTCTTTAACATTTTTATTTAAAAATATTTGAAGCATTTTCACACGTTTACTCAATGCATTATTTTAAATTATTCTTTTTAATAGTGACAATACTTTAAATACTTTTCACTATGCTTTTTATTGTAAGCACAAGATAAGGTATTCTTTAAGAAAGGATTTGTTTTCATTTGTATTTTAAGACATTTTTGTAATGCTAAGAATAAAATTTCACGATTTATTTATTCTGGTAATTTGGGATGCCTTGAAGATAAGAGCAACAAAATACGTTCTAAATTGCTCCTCACTCGAATTCAAATGTAAATCTTCCATTGAAATATTTTTTATAAAGATATAAAAAGAATAAAAAAAGCAATAAGAAAACCCAATTTAACCGATACATTTCATTACATTTTTTTAACTCTTTTTTTGTGAATGCTGAACTTGTCTGTCTCAACTTTACAGGTTTAATCTCTTTTGTGGTTTATTCAAAATTTAACCCCAATCTAGCAAAACATTAAACGAAAAGAACTGTAATTAATTCGTTTAAATGAAAAAAATTTAAGAGGTGAATTTGATTATTTTTAATTTTTCTAAACTAAACCTTTTTTTCACACCGTTTCTTAGTATTTAAATAAATGTTAAGTTACACTTTCTTTTGATAATAATTGCGAGAGAGTTTAAGGAAGAAAATTCTGATTGTTGCTTTTTTTTTTACTCGATGTTTTTAATTATTTAACTATTTACCCCACTAATAATAAGATAATTTGAACAACAGTGGATTTCTATAAATTTCTTTAAAAATAATGCTCCAGTTAGCTAAAGTGTAATAATAATTTTGAAAAAAGCTAGTGGATTCGAAAAATCTGGTATTTTTCTCTTAAGGCAATTGAACACAAATCTCTCATTAGCTAATATATTCTAAATTAAGCTCTAATTAGATTTAAATTTTGTGTACATATTTATAATATCATTTTATATATTTTGTGTATGTGCTTATAGCCTCTAGGTCTATTTATGATCATTTTTTTTCCAATGGCGGGCACTTGAGGGTTGAACCCTAAGCCACAACAATTCCAGAAGCTGCTACTCATTTGTCGTTACCCAGCGGGCACCTGTGAACCAAGTCACGGAGGCGAGTAGCGTTACCCGCGTCATACCACCACAAACCCGTTTATAGGGTGGGCCACATTCATACATCATCATCGAAGAAAGGACAGAGAAACACAGAGAGATAGTAACACCCATGCCCGAACCGGGATTCGTACCCAGGACCCACAGCTCAGGAGTCAGGAACGCTAACCACTGAGCCATCGGTCGGCCTATTTATGATCATATATCTGAGAGTTTCATTACTCTAGAAATAACAGATTTATCTGATATATATATATATATATATATATATATATATATATATATATATATATATGTATATATATATATATATATATATATTATATATATATATATATATATATATATATATATATATATATATATATATATATATATATATATATATATATTATATATATATATATATATATATATATATATATATATATATATATATATATATATATATATATATATATATATATATATATATATATATATATATATATATATATTGCTGAATAACTTATGTGTGACATATTTTATGTTCTCGTACTTCAAATAAATGCTTATTTGTTCCATTCACTTTCGTATGTTTTTTACTATTATCTATAATATCTTTCTTTGTTCAGTTTATATATTTCGTTATGATAAAAATAACAAATTAGTTAGATTTTATCACATTAGATTCCAACTTTATTTTAAAAATATCATTTTATGTTTAATATTAATAAATAATGATAAGAACGAAAAAAATCTCGAAGTTCAGAAATTTATTTTAACACATGAAGTGTTCTTTAACGCTTTCACTTAGATCTTATTCTGGATACTTTTGCAAAATTAGATAAGTCTACCCATGAGAATGTAAATGAGCAGCTTACTGTGCGTATTTTTAATAGAATATGATTTCTTTAAAAGCATGTTTACCATATAGAAAAATTAGAAAAACACATGCTCTTACATTCTTAAAAAATAAATGATTTTTCAGTCTCGATGCGTGTCACATTCGTCAAATTCGATTACAGTCTACAGAGTTTAACTGGATGGAAAAGAAAATTCCGATTAAATTTTATTCATCATTTTTTTAGGAGTTAATTTTAACTTTTTTAGATTGGTTGGGTCTTAGTGAGTAAAGAAATGGAAATTCACAACGTTTGTCAGGAATGCTATATACAATATTTTTAAGAGTGTATTGTTCAGAACTCAAGGATTACTCTTTTTTACAAGAATGAAACTATATTCCCTAGAGTATTAAGGATATCTTGATTGCAACCATGAAAACACAGATATACAGCAGTCTCACTCGTTTGAAAATAATCATGCATCACATAGGTGACATTTCGTATCTATGCATCACGTAGCTGGCATCTTTTGGAACAGTATATTTTTCCTTAGTTATGTACTATCAATTGCTTTAAATAAGTAGTATTTAATTCTTCTTAACGAAATTCCTATATATATATATATATATATTATATTATATTATATTATATTATATTAAATTATATTATATTATATATGTATGCCGACCAATTGGCTGAGTGATTAGCGTTCCTCACTCCTGAGCTGTTAGTCCTGGGTTTGAATCCCGGTTTGGGCATGGATGTTTTTTTCCTTCTCTGTTCTCTCTGTGTTTCTCTGTCCTTTCTACACGCCGAGCTGGCAGCCGAATGGTTAGCGCACTTACCTTCGGTTCAACAGTTCGTGGGTTCGAATCCCACCTTGGGCATGGATGTTTGTAGTGGTTCGGAATCCACTTTAAACCGTAAGTCCCGGTCTAATTAGCCCTCGTGTGCAAAAAATGACCATTGAGCGACAAACAAACTAAACCAAACCTGTCCTTTCTACTGTGATGTTGTATGAATGTGGGTCGCCCTATGAACGGATTTGTGGTGGTATGGCGCAGGTAATGCTGCTTGCCTCCGTGACTTGGTTCACAGGTGCCCGCTGGGTAACAACAAATGAGTAGCAGTCTCTGGCCTTGTTGTGGCATAGGGTTCAACCCTCTTGTGCCCGCCATGTGAAATATATATATATATATATATATATATATATATATATATATATATATATATATATATATATATATATATATATATATATATATATATATATATATATATATATATATATATATATATATATATATATATATATATATATATATATATATATATATATATATATATATATATGTTTTTTATCCGTATTACGTTTTGATACGCGAAGATTTTTGTGCTTTTCAAATCTTATTTCAAAGTCTTATTTAACTAAATTGTATTTTATTAAATACCATATTGATAAAATATTTCCATTTCTGATAGTAATTTTTGAGACAGTACTATCTATCTATCTATCCTCTATCCTATCTATATATCTATCTATCCACCTATCTATCTATATATATAGCTTGTTTACTTAACATTTTAAGTTTAGCCAATCGTGAGAAAACTGGAAAAAGTTATTCATTTTTAATACAAATCTAAAAAAGTAGTTTTTTCATATCAAAAATCTAATTTTTCAAATTCATATTTTTTACAATGAATTTTATTTTAAAAATGAAAAGTTATATTTAGTAAAATTTATAGAGAGATACTGTACGTGAATACAGCTAAAATCAAGGGTTTTCTTTAAACATAAGATTATTACTTTTATATAGATATCCTTTATATAACAATAATAATTTCATTACTCAAGGCAAAATTAGATTGAAAAAAATGATTTTTGTTTCATTAATTTATAATGCATCAGATGCTTTTATATGTATAGAGAACACGATAAGTAATGACATCAAAGATAAAGAGTTTTACGGGCAAAATTACTGTGAAACAGTTTGGGAAGCATTTTGCTCCACATTTTTTTAATATATCTCTCACTGTAAAAATTGTCATGTGGTTGATTTGGGAACATACATTGATAGACACTTCAACAAATGATTTCAGATTAACAAAAATAAATACTTTGTTATTTCATATTCAAATGTTGAAATAAGGTAAAAAAATTCACTTTTAAGACTGTATGTAAGAAATCCAGTATCTCAGTTGAATATTTAATAATTATTTATATATATTTCAAGAGAAATGAATTTAGCAATAAAAAAGATAAAAGCAATTTAGAGCAATCTTTAAAAAAATAAAATATGAAATTTATAATAATATATAATATTTGAAAAATAAAATATATTTTCTATTTGAATGAATCAAATTTCTGTTGATTCTGTTTTGCTTGTATCTAAGCCTAAATTCTAACTTATATCTAAGCATTTCCATTCCGTTCTAAATTTCACTTGGTTATTTTTAAGCTTAATTTCACGAGCTTAATTCAATATTTAAAATAAAAATGATATCAATCAACATTCGTGACAATTTTACAGTAATCAATCCATCACTGACAAGCCATATTTACCTATTCAAATGATGGAAATTCTTAATATGAGAATGAAGTCCTTAGTTTGTTTAAAAAAACATCTTTAACAGAAATGTAATGAAAGTAAATAATATTATGGAAATGTTCGCTTAGAGCGGAAGCACTCTTGCGCAATCACGCAAAATTTTCCTATCTCACGCACACGCGTGTTTAATATTTATCAAATTTAGTGCTAATGTACTATATGTTGTTGTTGTCGTGTGCCAGCTAGGCTGGCAATAGGGGGTCACTGCTCCACTTTTCCAACTGAACCATATTTTTGATGTGGAGTCGGACTTCCTCAGTACACACATGCCATAGGTACACGTTTATAGGGTAGGCAACAATTCACACCTCATTCATACAAGGAAAGGACAAAGACAGGATAGATAGAGAGAGAAAATACATCCATGCCCGAACTGGGATTCAAACCCAGGACCTCCCTATCCGCAGTCAGGCACGCTGACCACTAGACAAGTTGGGCGGCTGTACTATATATAATACTCTTATATTATATTTAAAAAATATATGTATTAGCTCTTCGGAGTGAAAAAAACACATTCTCTATATAATCAGCATTTCTCTTTATATATGAGTTAATTTATAAATATATTTATTATAAATTTTTATCTCCTCTTATTGCTATAACATTAAAAAAATTAAAATAGAAAGAGTAATATTACGAGGGAGTTATATGTAGTTTTTACATATGAAACCTCTTCTAAACTTAAATAATTTTTTGTAATGCCTCTATAGTTAAGGTTTTTCGTATTGTTTTATCTTCAATTTAATGTTAAGTTTTTATTCGATATAACTTAACTCGCCTCAGATAATGTTGTGGAGTTATAATGCCGGGCTAGTTAGGATTTCCACTTGTTAGAACAACAAGTGGTGGAAAAGATGACACATTTATGTAGTGGGGCATCCAGGGGGTGTGCCATCGTAGCGCCAATTGTCGGTCTTCGTAATTTAGAAGCAAGTATCCAGCAGAAGACCCCACAATTGGAATGCCCTGATCACAATGCCCTCCATGTGAAAGTAGGGCCTGCTACCTCTACTTTCTCATAGAGGGCATTCCGACCACGACATATTCAACGTACCTCAGCTGCCATGAGCGAACACGATGGATCTCCAATTGGGTCGGGATTCGAACTCACTACTTTAAGATAATGTCAGAACGAACCCCTTAACAAACCAGGCCACCGTGGCCTCTGCTTTAGATAATATGGAGTGAAAAACGTGCTTTGCTCAGGTGTCGACCGAATCACATAAGCAACTTGCACCTAATATTTCTAAAATATTTAATATTGGTAGTATTCAACACGTAGCCTAATTAATATAATTCGAGAAGACTTTCCATTATTCAAATTACATTTGCCATTGCTAATGAAATATAGTTAATAGAAATAACATAATTATCTTTTTTATTGCAACTGTGCATTTTGCGATGAATTACTATTTTCAAATTAATTCAATTTTGAATATGAACCAGTTAAATAGGTATCAAGCTATCCAGTATGCACAGATTATGTCAGGGGTGGTCAACCTGCGGCTCTTTGAAGGATTATTTGTGGCTATCGATAAATGTACCCGAGTTCAATTTTCCTTTTTGTGCTATTATATTTTAAAAAAATATTATCAGATGTGATTCAAAATGTCTTTTAAATTACTGACAACCATTATGAAAGAATAAATGCAACGTTGTAACAAATTTCATTGCCGTCCAAGTTAAGATTATCGTGGTAATTTTGATTCCTTGAATTACCTCCATTTCAAGTTTTACCATTACCTCCATTGTTATTCCTTACCTCCATTTCAAGTTTTCCACTTCCAATATAATTATGACCCAAAAAGCATCTGGAGAATTCGAATTAATAAAGATGCGAGAAGATCAAGCTTGACAGTTAAAATATAAGTCAATGCCGATTGCTGAATTTTGAAAATCTGTACCAGAATTATAGTGTCCTGAATTAAAAATACTGCTTGTCGAATTAGTTCAATATTCGGAACAACATACCTACGTGAATCATTTTATTCCACTTTAAAATTCGTGTTATCCAAACACTGATCAGTAGTGACTAACCAGAATCTCAAAGAATTGCCGCCCAATTTGTCTAGTGGTCAGTGTGCCTGACTGCGGATAAGGAGGTCCTGGGTTTGAATCCCGGTTCCGGCATGGATGTACTTTCTCCCTCTGTCTACCCTGTCTTTGTCCCGTCCTTATATGAATGAGGTGTGAATGGTTGCCTACCCTATAAACGGGTCCCTATGGCATGTGTGTACTGAGAAAGTCGGATTCCACACCAAATATGGATCAGTTGGAAAAGTGCAGCAGCGCACACCATATTGCCAGCCTAGCAAACGACAACTACAACAACATCTCAAAGAATTACTGAGAATGCTGTCATCAATTATTCACCAAATTTTAAAGAATTATCAACAGAAGTAAAATAAATTTTAAATATTTAAATTTGATACACATATTTTGTACTTTTATTTATATGCTATCAATAAATGTAATTTCTGTAAAAAAAAATTTATTAATACCTTTATGCATACCTTTAAAATTGGGGCTCGCGAAAACTTTCAAATTTTGAAAAATGGCTCGGACTGTCAAGGAACTTGGCCACCTGTGGATTGTGTAATAATCCTAAAAACATTTGATAGAAAATTCGATAGTTTACGACTATTAAATAAACGCAATATCACAACGTCTGAAATAAAATCGTGTAACAATAAAATGGTAAGTACCTCACGACGCAGATTAATAATTTAGTGTATCAAACAGTATTTTTGTGATTATAAGCTAAGCAGCGGAAATTTTAAAAAATGTTAAATAAATAGATGACAAAAAATCGAGATTAATAAAAATTATTAAATAAACAGACGTAAACTGAAATAAGATCATTTTTCTTTTCATAAGTATAACATCAAAATGCCATTTTTAGAGACAGTATATTTGTTTTGATCAATATATTTCCTGGATTCACGGTTTACTTATTAATAACCGAGGAAATATATAAGTACTTCCTGTTTTCATCGCAATATAGATCCGTACAATTAACAGATCATCTACTTTCCTTGAAGCAATTAATTCCACAAAAATATCTTAATCAGGGTAGACTAAAACAATAAGTAGACAGCCATGAGTGTTTATTGATAAGTAAATTGATACAATCTTTTTATAATTATTTACGTGAATGCTGTCGCCAAAGTTCTGCTTCTAAATGGATTGGAAAAGAACTTTGCCTGTTATTCTCTTATCTAGTGTATTATCTACTCATTCTGAGTCCTCTTCAATAGTTTTGCGCCAATCTACTTAACTTCTTTATCGATTATTTCTTAACGTAATATATTTTAGAGACATGAATTGGCTGTTTCACCGAAGGCATCCCGTGGAATGCCCACAGGAGTCAAGTGCTTGACCAGATTCTAAAAAAGTTGGTGATTTTTTTTGGAATTTATAAATTAATTCATTTTTGTGCGGATGAACAACTATTTGGCTAGAAAAGAATGTTTTAACTATGGAAAATAGTAGAGATTATTATATATATATATATATATATATATATATATATATATATATATATATATATATATATATATATATATATATATACATATACATATATATATATATATATATATATATATATATATACATATATATATATATATATATATATATATATATATATATATATATATATATATATATATATATATATATATATATATATATATATATATATATATATATATATATATATATATATATTAGTAAATTTTTGTAAAGTTATTCAAAAACCAAATGGAGAATAATAATAAACTAAACTTATGGCACGACAGCCCATGTGGGCCAAAGCCTACAGTGCCCATAACTGTTTTCATGACCGAGACCCCTGGGGTGCGAAGCATATGTCCCAGTTAGGTGGGTGGTCAGCCTAACGTAAGACCCCCAGTGTTTAGTTCCCAAGCATGCTTGGTACTCAGTTACTCGACCCACTGAAGGGATGAAAAGCTGAGTCAACCTTGCCCAGCCCGAGGATCGAACCTCGGACTTGTGTCATGGGAGCGTGAAACGCTGCCACTAAGCCACTCCGGGCTTGGAGAATAATAATACATTTATAAAATTAGTCAAATTCAAAATGGTGAATAATACATTGAAAATACGAAATATAGTAAACATATGGTAAATATGTTCAACAGATAGTTTAAAATTTCAAAAAGAAAATAGAATAAAAGGAAAATAGAACGAAGTACCAGCATGACCAGCTTCTTCTCTCTCTCAGGGGGTATTGACCACATTGGCACAAAGTATGGCTTTTCTGCATTGGCCATAGACTTTAATCTTAAAGAGGCCAATATGCCCATTGGCCATGCTGGTACTTCGTTCCATTTCCTTTTTATTCTATTTCTTTGAAATTTTAAACTATCTATTGAACATATATTTTCCATCTTTTTACTATATTTCGTAATTTCAATATAATATTCTCCATTTTGTATTGGACTAATTTTATAAATTTAATATTATTCTCCATTTGGTTTTTAATTAATTTTATAAAAATTTAATATTATTTATATTTTAGTAATTCTATTTAAGCTGCTTTTGCGCTGAATGTATTGCTAAGCATAAGAATTTTATATCTGTTCTTGTATTTTTAAATTTTTGCCTATGATATTTTTAATTATGCTTTATATATATCGCCATGTGATGTGTTTTGATTGGCTTCAAATTGAATCTCAGAAGAAATATAATAATTTAAACTTTCGGAAAGGGATTTAATTGACGATTATTTCTTTGTTTGCCACATTTAATCATGATTTTCAATAAAAAAAACTAAGTAATTAATAACATTTTCGTTAACATTATAATTCATCTTCATTTATATACATGAAATGCTATAATAAAGACACAATTTATACCTGAAGAGAATCCATAGTATTTGAATTTATTTTAGCAATGTTTAAACGTTTCTCCTATTATGCATTAATGACCATTTTATCGTGCTGAGTTTTATTGAAAAAGTTCAAATTAAAACTGAGAGTTAACTACTGAACTACTTGGGAGCACACAATCCCTGCCACTATTAAACAAAGAGAGATGGAGGTTGCCTTTCTGCCTTCCACACGCACGTCTGTCAGACAGAAGAGTTTTTCGGGTTTCCTCCATTGCGATATGCGAATACGACCCATTGCTTATAAAAAAATCCGGTGAATGTTGAAATGCCTTCTAACAGGTTTAGGTTGTTATGGAAGACTACAACGCTATATCAAATCAGAATGAAACAGATTTGGGCATTTTTTTATGTAACCTCCTTCTTACTACCAACTCGAAAATTATTGTTCATTCCATAGAGCAATATATAGATTTTAGTTTTGACTGCACCGTACAGACACATATACAATTTCGGATTAAATATATAGTTTTCAAATAAGACAATATTTCTTGGTGCTACAAAATTCTATTAGAAAGCGTACTTTGCCACTGAAGTTCGAAAACTTCAGAAATGATTAACTAATGCAAGAAAATATGTACACATATAATTCGTCTATACAATATTTTCGGCACAGGTGCCGTATAATCCATGATTTCAAATTCTGAATCTTTTTGGCAATGAAGAAATGCTGCAAAGTTGACGTAACGTGACGTGTGCGATGACGTAAATACTAGGATTACCAAAATAGAATTTTCTGCATAATTCTTATAGGTCTCCATATGTATGACGTAACAAAAACAAGGCTGCCTGATACATAAGAAAATCCGCCAAAAATTCGCCAATCTCAGAATTTGGCGCATGGATTATACGGCACCTGTGCCATATTTTCTTTTGCTTTAGTATTCTGAACAGTGGTATTTTCAAATCCGTGAAAAATTCTATGAAAATCTAACCTTTGCAAAACATTGTGAAATTTAAAATTTTCTAAATAAAATAAATCTAATTATGAGTTTATTTAAATAAATCTAATTATGAGTTTACCTAATTATGATTATTTTTTACGAGTTATTTAAATTATTGAACTTTATACTCTTTTGTATATTGTATAACCTAAATATGGAATATAGCTAAATATTTTATGTGTGGTAATTTATGTTTCTCATATTACTTTATTTTCTGAAACTCTAACTTTCCCGTTTGGTGACACAAAGTTTTTTTCATCTTCGTTTTAAGATTTGAAACGAAAGTGACTAAGATTCTTCTAAGAATTTAAGTTCGTTAAATTAATATTAAATTAGAAATATCTTTATTCTTCTCTAGTAATAAGTGTATTACAGCGTCAGTTTAGCGTTGTGTATAGTAAAGTATTTCAGAATAACAAATTAGTTATTTTTCCCGAATCGCAACAATATGTATATATATGATATGTAGGTAATGAAAGTAAAAAAGCATAATTTTAGCGAGAGAGTAAAAGAATAATATTTATTATATTAGTTTCAATCAAATCATTATATGAAATTTACATTTTGTGTAAAGAAGAAAACAGGTATACAAACGAACATAATAATGATCAATATCGTCAAAATATGTTGCCAAATGATATTTCAAACTAATGTAATTAAACAAAAAGGATTTTCTTAAGCTAACAGAAGCTTATGATCAAATGATGTTGATACAGAATGACGCAATCCGTAATATTGAATATAAAAGAAACAAAATCCAAGAGATAAAAAAGTATTAAAAGAATGAAATTGTATCGAAACAAAAAGTCATAAATCTTTACAGATATATTATATATATATATGTCGCGTAAAACCTTCATTTTTTCTCAGCTAATCGATTAATGAATTTAGTCTATTAAGCGAATTTTTTAAGTAGAATATTTTTGCAATAGAATTTTTTTCACGTTTAAAATATATAGAAATTAGATTAACTTTTACATAATATTCCAATCGCTTGAGAGCGTAGGAGTGTTGGTTCGATTCCCATCGTGGCCCTGGGTGTTTTCTTCGTTATTCTTCTGTGGTTGTACATCTGTCTTTGTGTTATTTGTCCTATTATCGACGAAGACCTACAAGCGGATCTCAAGAATCAAGCATACAAGTCTGAAAATATATGTATGTAATAAATAAATGTAATAAATAAATAAATTTTACATAATATTAATGCATTACAATTCATTTGATTTTGTTATTCATTTAAGTGGATTTAAAAACAAAATTTGATGCAATACAATTCTGAATAGAGCTAATCTCCAAATTCCCAAATCGTCGTGAATATAGTGATCATAATTAGAAATTCCTTTTCAACGAAATCTTGGAATTCAGAACAAGGTTTGATAAATTCTTGGCGTTTCTTTAACAGAACTAGAATGCTTTATTTGATTAATAATTATAAATGAAGGTAAGATATTTATGTCCTTTGAACAAATAAAGATTATTATTGTTGCAGATATTAATTTACAGGATAATAATAATGGATAATATTTATGGATATGATATTTTTAATTTTTTTATTTAAAAAATTAATTATTGGTGACAAAATTGCCATTATAAAAATCTACAGAAAGCTTGCCTGCAAATGATGAATTTTTTCAGTCTGTATCCCAAATGGTCGTAATTATTCAAGCGCTTTTACATTTAAGCATCGAAATTTCTTACTATCCTATAGATTCTTTTACCATTTTAATGTGATGAATTACAACGGTAGCTCCATCTGTCGGCGAAATCTCAAACATGTTTAGTACAAGAGTATTTTTGTTTTGGATGATTTTCCATTTTTCTTAACATTATGAACCAGAAGTCTGTGTTGTGTGCATATTGTAATTCAATTTCTTACATGAATTCAACAGATGCTTTTATTTATAAATTTTTAATTTTATATATGACTTTTTAAATTATATAAATAAACAAAAATATGCTTTGACTTTAGAATTTTCATAACATTATATGCAATCTATAATAATCTTTTCGATTTTTTAAACATTTTCTTAAATATTTGAATGTATAAATCATTATGCGAAAAATATGATTATGAAAACTTATTACTAAGGATTTTTGATAAGTATTGCACTTGAATTTAATCTCTCTTTTAGATTATATATCTAAATATACATATAATATTATTGTTACAAGCACATGGTTTGTAAGAACATATAAAATTGCTGTAAATAAAATATGGAGGAATAAAAAAATTGTTTCATACAGATAAATATGATGTACGAGACAAAAAAGTAATTTCATACATAATGATTAACAGCTTAATTGCTTATTAATTATTAGTGTCTTAGTTGGTTAGTGAGTAAGTGTAAGCAATTTTCCCAAAATTTAAATGATAATGGTAATTATCCAGTATTCAAATGGCAATGCACCATTTAATATGTCTTTGACTATAATCCTTTTCAATATTCAAATTAGGTCAGACATTTATCTTCAATTTGTTTTTAAATGGATATCTTATAATAAAAAGCTTTAATTTTTTTTAATTTAGGTGACTGCTACGGCTTTTTATTTCTGCTTTTAGGTGTTATCATTGTTACTAAATTCCAGTAACAATACCAAAAAATTTGATAAATGAACTATTAATCTTGGAAGTTTCCAGGTTTCCTCCTTTGTATTAGTAATTACGTCCTATATTCTATAAAAACAATATCTTGTGAATGATCGGAAACAAGACAAAAACCCATGAATGTTCTTTACAACAGCCTTAAGCTACTAGGACATCCAATTTGTGATATCAAATGAATTTCTTTTTAAAAATAATTACACTCTATTTGCACATCTAATTAAATTTAAATAATTTGATTTTCTAATTTATAGGTATTTAATATTAATATTCTATCATATTTTTAGTGCAATTTATTGACAATGTAATTTATATGATAAACTTTTTTAACCACTTATATTTATTTAAATTGTACAGTTGGTTAACATTTGATCATTTTCTAGGTTTCCTACATTGCTAAACACAAATCCAATCTACACAAAAAATTCATTAAAGACCACAAAAGGAGGCGATTCAAAAAATCTAAATAAACATCTTTTATGCCGTTATGTTATTCATAGCGTGATTTTGTTCCGTTTACTTGTTGTTTTATAGTCCGTCTTTGTACACAAGGACTATTTCGTCAGGGATCTACAATTTAAATGAGATTCCGATCCAATACGAACAACCACATTCAATATCGGAATCGGATCTATAACCTGATGAACTGAAGGCCAAAGTGATAATATTTAACTATCAACTTGGCTATTCCTATCTCGGAGATCGTATCATATTCACATACGAAAACATGCAAAACAATGTGGAATATTGATAGGTTTAAATTTCGCCAACATCCAATAACCAGGTAATTTTGAGCCCATATTAAATGATGATGTGCCCGTCTGAGTTGGCACTTAATAATCTTATTAAATTCTGGAATATTACATAGTAACTGATGCAAAACTTTATTATTATTGAATTGATAAGAGAACAATAACATCCAATACGTTTGATTTAAGATAAAATCGTTCTGTATTTTAGCTTTCCATTGTTACAAAGTACTTTATATTTAATGTATCATGCATTATACCTTACTAATTTTTAATGATCCGAATTCGGAATCATAGAAAGAAATATAAATAGTAATTGGTTCTGGGATATTTTCGATGAAGTCAAAACATCTAGCTTATTTTTAGAATTTAACTCCAAATACTGTGCTAGTATTTGATTCGCAAGTTTTTTTAATGTACCTTATGCTTTGCTTGTTTTCAAAAATTAAATAATAGTTTCTTTTCAATAGTTAAAGAAAATCTAATTGCGCAGATAAAATTTATTATGTCTGTAAGCAGATTTTCTTGAAAATAGCTCAGTGCATTGAAAAAATTAATGATTTTGATATTTAGAGAAGTTGAGTTGAAGTCATTAGACGTCATGAAACACGTGTGGTGAATATACAGGATTTAAATGTCTTCAGTTTCTTCTAGTAGATATATATGCTATATATATATATATCACTATATAGATATATATCTGAGACCGTATATATATATATATATATTATATAAAGATAAGAGTTCTCGATTTAAAGATTTAAGGGTTGTACTTTTTTTAGGTATAAAAGTAAGAGTACGGTGCGTATAAAATATTTTTAACAATACAATGCAATATAAAAATAAACATTAAATACTGTTCTAAAAAGTTAATTAGAAATAATAATATAAACATATCACAACCTTATATTATATTTTAAATATTGAAAATTAAAAAAAGAATTGTAATTTTTCAAGGAGAAATTGACATATAAAAGAACATATTGGAAAAAAATTGATAAAAAGAAACATATTTAAAAAATGCTGTTATAGTATACAAGCGTTTGAAATGTTTTTATTGTTCTTGTACTGATAAAATAATCACGATGTTGAAAAAATAATGTAAATATTGTTGAGAATGAACAAATTAAAAATTTACTGGAAAAAATCTCTTTCACCCTATGCATGTATGTTTGAGAGAGAGTAGGGGGGTGAGAGAGAGAAAATAAATCCTAAAATATTCTCCAATCTTGCGAACATAAGAATTAGCACAAAGCATAACAATTTTAAACATAAAAATTGAAACAAAACATAAGAATTGACACAGAACATAAGAATTTTAAACATAAGAACTAACACAGAACATAAGAGTTTTAAACATAAGAACTAACGCAAAACATAAGAGTTTTAAACACAAGACCTAACGTAGAACATAGAATTTTAAACATAAAAATTAATACAAAACATAAGAATTGACACAGAACATAAGAATTTTAAATATAAGAACTAACAGAGAACATAAGAATTTTAAACATAAAAACTAATGCAGAACATAAGAACTTTAAACATAAGAACTAACACACACTCTTAAAAAATCGAGTGGTTTTTTACCACTCGATGAGCGATGGATATTTTGCACTCCATAAAGATACAAAATGAATCCTTTTCTACTTAATTGGGTAGAGAAGTTCTCTTTCTAACACTCCATCCTCGATTCAAAGCAATTTTCACTCTTTTTTTTTTTGACGTGTTTATGGCACATAGCAAATGTGATGTGCTCTGATTGGTTTAAATCACCACGTGGCTCTATGCTTTCGGTTTAGTTTCGCTAAAAATGGAGGAATTTAAGACTTCATTTTGTAAAGGTAATCTATTTGAATTAAAATATTTGTATAATTGGACAAGAAGGAGCGCAGAAACATTACGTTAAGTTTTTGTCTCTTATAATTAAATGAATGACTATAAATCAAATCTTCATATTTGTGATTTTTCACCATGATATAAACTTTCCTATTCGAAAGTGTGAATGAATAAATTCTATTGAATTTATATTCACGTAATATTTATAATATTTGCAATTTCTGTTTAATTGATGGCTCAGTTTTACTGTACGGTCACCCTTGGCGCGTTTTTTTTATTTTGATGCCAAATTTCGCGAACAGAGCCTTATTTTTGTCTGATGCGATTCTCGCGAGATGCTCGTCATACAGATGAAGACCAATAGGAATTGAGGTGAAAATCCAATTTTAACAACTCTAGTGTTTACGTCATCGCGATGAAATTTAAAACATTTTGTTCCATTTAAGCATTTTACTAGAAATTTTTGCAAGTTAACTTCGTAAGATTTTTTAGTGTGATTTGCAATTTGCTTGACATTTTGGATAATTAAATTCCAGGTTGTATGAAACTGCGTGAATATGACTATTAATTTTCTCGTTGATTTAAATATCCAATGTATATTATAAAAATATTATTTAATATTGTTTATTGTACTGAATTGAAAGTGCGATTTATATCAAATAAAACATTTTACCAATGAATATTATTCATTGGTATTGATTCTTATTCAATAAGAATAAATTTTTTCATAAATAAAATTCGAAGCTTTTTAATTTAAATATTGATACAATATAAAGCAAATATTAATCTACAGAATATTACTTGACAGTATGTATTTTATTTATTAAAATTTCACTGAGAATATGTATTTTATTTATTAACATTTCTATGACAATTTTTGATTTGATTGTTATTATGTAAAAGCATTCGTAGATAAAACGACAACAAAATTTTATTACTATCGAAATCTACTATTAATTTGTATAATATTTTAGAATTTCCAACTAAAAATTTTGTCGATGGAAATATAATTTATATTTGCATTTTATGGTTGTCATTGTCATCAGTGAAAAAAAAATAAAAAAATTAGCAAAAGTAAATCTGAAACATATTATTTTGAAATTGATGAAATGCAATGTAAGGAAGAAATGGCTGATCTGGTATATTCTGTAAAATGTGTAATCAAAATAAGTTTTATGGAGACTAAGAAAATGTTAACTGTTGATTAACTACAAGTATTAATTTCATTTTGCTTGTAAAATGTATTTAAAAGTTTGAGGTAATATTCTATGTTTAATGTAAGAATGTGGTAACTTAATTAAATGACATGAAAATTCCAATCAATATTTTCAATTAAATTCTCTAAAAAGTTTTTGGTTCTTAAAGTTGGTTTTAAAATATTGAAAGGTAATTATTATTATTCATTAAATTAATATTACTTGGTAATTAGCTTAAGAAATTTTAATAATGTTTTTAAATCTATTTTGAAATAATGTTTTGTTTGTTTTTACAGCTAAAACCAAATTTTAATTATCTTTATAATAAATTTATAATTCATTTAAAATTTTCTGAATTTTTAATTTGAATTTAATTGCTTAAAAAATAAATATCCAGAATTTATAATTCACTTGACCACAACTAGTTTTTACATGTATGATATTTTTGAGTAAACACATATGTATATTTGTGTGTATTTTTCCTTTCAGATAAGATGATTACAATTTGAAATGCTTTATGAAATTCATCGAGAAAAATATTTGAACTTATGAAGAAAATGTTTAAAACAAAATAACATTTTGTGATGAAAAATAGATCATCTATTGTTCTATTCTATAACAGAATTTATGTCTCTAAGTATCCAAAAGAGGCTGCTTTCAATGAAACATTGGTAGTATAAAATATGTATTTTTTGCTTATTTAAGGATGAATTTTAAAATATTCTTGAAAGTACTAAACTTTTATAGGAACATTATTTTCTAACAATGCCACAATGATTTAAGCACGCCAAAATTTACAATTCCTTACATAATTTGTGTATCTGCATTTTTAATGGTAGAACATGAAACATGCTGTTCATGCATTTCCAAGATTTTTTTATTGCATGTGAATAAGATATTTTAAATTATTTTAATGCCAAAAACATTTAATTAAAATTTTGCAGAGAAAAAAATTTTTTTTATATAAAAATGGAAGAAAAATCTCATTGTTATTTTGATATTTGTTTAATGATTGCATGATCCAAAAGATTGTAGTTAAAATCTATATTTAACAAAATATGCAGTATTGCTTGTCTTTTATTATATTGTAGTTTTCTATCTTGTATTTTTAAAAATCATTTTACTTGCAATGTATTTGAATATTAGTATATGTGATACAAAAGCATAGTTTCAAAATTGTTTTGTCGTAATTTGTACAAAATTATTCATTTAGTTTCACCTGTTTTTCAGTTATAGTTGATTGATTCAAAATGCTTTAATCAATCAACTAATTTATATATGCATGTATATATTTTTATAAATATATACATGCATATAAAAATAAATTTATATATGCATGTATATATTTTTATTTAATGTTTAAAAATCCATTTTGTAAACTATGATGGGGGCGATATCTATTTCATAACAAAGAAAAAATCAAATATTATTTTGTATTTGTTTCATTGTATATCAATTATTTATCATTTTTGCCACATTCTTATAAAAATTTTCAAAAACTACTAGATAATCATTAATTTACTAACTTATGTTACTACGTTTTAATTAATTAATTAATGATAATACCATTTTTTAACAAACTACATTTGCTTTAAATTACAATAAAAAAGTTCTATTAATTTAATATATATGATTATTCTCTTTATTACAGATAAATTTGGAATTTGATTTCCAGAGGCTGACTGTTTTCTCAATAAATATCCTGCATTTTATGCTCCTAGAATATTATCGTATGTTCAAAAACTTGTCCTGTAATATGGAATAAATACGTGAGAATTCAGGATGATAGTATTTTTTAGGCTGAATATAATTCCAATACAGAATATAATTATGTAGATATTTGATTTCTTGCAGCTTTATTTTTTAATAAATAAGGCTTTATCTTTTTTGAAGTATTATTCTTATGAAATTTTTTGGTATTAAAGTTTATATAGACACTATAATGAGAATGCAAACATTATAGAAATTTTAGTTATTAATGTTTTTTATTTTCGAATTAGGTGAAGAGATTTGTAGAAGGAGAACAACGCTCAAAAGTAGTCGACTACTCTTGCTTTGCTGTGGTCAAAAGCAAGACCTGAATATGAAATCTTTTTATGTGTGGATAGTGGATTCATTGATGTCGTATATGCAAGTTCAAAAAGCGTTCAATATTTTATATAAATGTCATCATGTGTTTAATGTTAAGTACAATGTTAAACTTACTGTATTTTATGCTCTCATGGACTATATGATTTATAAATTAAAAAATGGTTCAATTGGGAATTTAATTTAGACTACACATTCTTACTATAATCGATCAAGATTTAAATTTTGCAAAATACAAGCATTAAAATGCATATTATCTTTTTTATTCTTATTTTAATAGTATTCTTATTTTGTTTTATTAAACTGACAATAAAACTGTGAAGCTCGCAGTATTAATTTCACATCATAAACATAAGAATTTCTGTATACATATTTTTATTTAATTTCTTTCTGTATTAAAAATCGAATAAATGTTTTTTGTATAATCTTGCGTTTTATTTTTAATTTCATTCTCAGTTTCATTGAAGTTATTTTCAGTTTAATTTGAACTTATAAAATATATCATAAAACAAAATTTATTTGCAAAAATATAAGTCAGTTTTGTTCAACAGAATAATCTAAATATTTGTCTTTATCCTCTTGTAACTTCAAAAATGCATATTATCAATATTCAAAAATAAATATTTAGCTATATACTATGAAATAAATTATTTTTTCAAGAGAACTTAAATTATATTTACTTACATAAAATATTTGTGTATTTTTTAAATTGTGTACAATTTGTTGTATTAATAAAGTATATAAAAATTAATTTTGTACTCAATGGGCCCATAGTAAACTGAACTGAAAAATAAGTAGTGTGACGATCTTTTCTTGAGATTCACACGTAAAACTAAATCGAAATAAATAATGTAATAAATGGCTGAACAATTTGCTTGATAATGTATGTAATATAAAAACCACTATAATCATCCTAATCGATTAAAATGTCATATTCAATTATACTGTTATATTATTGAATAAAGAAATCATGCATATTTATATTGTAATTGTCAAAAAAATCCTTAAAATAAAGAATTCAAAATCTAATTTCTACACTAAATTGCCAATATAAAAAAATCAGCAATACTTCTATAGAAGATTGAAATTCACTCTTTTTTCTATCTAATTTACCCCTTTAAGCGATTTGTTGTTTCTCTCCTTAAAAGGAGTGGTTTACCCGCATCTTTCAAAAGAGTGAATCTGGTTGAGTTTTGTGAAAATGAAAGAGTGAAATTTCTCTCCTTTTGAGTGAACTCGAATCCACTCGAATGCAGAACATAAGAATTTTAAACAAAAGAATTAACACAGAACATTAGAATTTTAAACATAAGAATATGATAGTAAACGTGGGTTTTAAAAATAATACATATTATTAAAAATATTATGTTCTAATTTATGAATTAATAAATTTTTCGAGATCACAGTTTTCTTCATTTAAACGAAAAAATAATGTTAAAAATATTACAGTCACGTGCCGCATATATTTTTATTAATTTAAGCCAGTGAAATCGAAAGACTTAAAAAATTCGATTTTTAATAAAGACAATTTCTGAACTTTTCCATTAAGTACTGTGAGTGAGGAGAGAACGGAAATATTTGCATAATCAATAAAATTGAAGTTCACATCCACTTTATGTAAAAATATTATGATTTTATTATAATTTTATTTACCCTAAACTCAATTGAAAACTTATTTTAATATTATATAAGGAAAGCAATGTACGAATTTAATATTGTCTCGTAATTTTAACAAAAAGCTTTAATAAGATTCAGTTAAAGTTTTTTTTAAAATTAATAAAATACATTCTATGATTCATTTTAATAGAAGAGAAAGGAATATTGGCATAGGTGCCGTATAATCCATGATTCCAAATTCTGAATTTTTTTGGCGATGAAGAAATGTTGCCAAGATGATGTATCGTGACGTGCACGATGGCGTAAATACAAGGGTTAACAAAATAGAATTTTCTGCATAATTCTCATAGGTCTCCAAATGTATGACGTAATAAAAATGAGGTTACCAGATACATAAGAAAATCCTCCAAAAAATCGCCAATCTCAGAATTTGGCATCCTGGATTATATGGCGCCTGTGCCGAAATATTCAAATTGGAGAAAATATTCAGTGGTAATCCATTTAAATTTCGATTTTTTTTCAATATTCGCAGTGTGGGCGTTGACTTGTAAATAAAAAATAGAATTTTTTTCTCGACACCTTTATTGATACTATTCATGACAAATATATGGATTTGTGACGCAGAAAATATGATATGCAACCATACTTTGCTTTTCTTATCAGCTTACAATAATAGCTTAGCTTAACCTTGACTTTCTTCAAATATTTGAAGAAAACGTCAACAGGCGCTTAATTCTGGACTTAAAAGTTCATTTCCTTTTAAATTGTGCGTTTTAAATTATTCAGTGTCTAGCTCTTGAAGTGGATATAAAAGACTATCCAATTCCTGTACTGAAATTCCAGAAAATTAAATATTCGTTCTTTTTCTGTATTAGTTTAGAAAACGGTAGTCACATTTATATACTAGATTTTCAAAATGAAAATTTAATATTTATGAGTGTTGAGGATGACCAACAATATTAATTCTGTTTTACAAATTTATTTCAAATCTTGTTTTTAATTACTTTTATATTTTGATTGTAAATTTCAACAGAAGGAAATGCATTTATCCCTCAAACAATTTATTCACTTATTTTGCGATTATTTCTTTCTACGTATATATTTTTATATAAAATATGTTTTCAAGATATACCTATACATATTGATGAAATAATATTACATATATGACACATGTACCGTATAATCCATGATTCCAAATTCTGAAATTTTTGGCGATGAAGAAATTTTGCCAAAATGACGTATCGTGACGTGCGCGATGATGTAAATACTAGGCTTACCAAAATAGAATATTCTGCATAATTCTTATAGGTCTCCAAATGTATGACGTAATAAAAACGAGGTTTGCCAGATTCATAAGAAAATCCACCAAAAAATCGCCAATCTCATAATTTGGCATCCTGGACTTATACGGCACCTGTGCCACACACACACACACACACACGCACACACACACACATATATATATATATATAATATGAAACAGATAAAACATATAAAATACATTTTAAAGCAATAAATATAGTATACAAAATACATATTAAATAAAAAAAATACAGTACCAACTAATGTATATTACAGGCAATTTAACCAGCGCAAAAGCAGCTAAACATTTTCTGATGAAGACGTGGTCCCTATGCTTTCCTCCTATTCTTTGCATTGTATATTGTTTTATTCTTGTCAGTGATTTTCAAATTTTGCTTTACTAGTTATATTGTTCTTCATGTTGTGTCTTATATATACAGAGGGTATTAACACATTTTAGAATGATTTCGGGGCCGTTTAATTAATGTTTAAAATGTAAAGACTATTTTTTTAAATGTTCGATCTGATTGCCTTTTTTTTTTTTTGGACCGTAAGTATGCATCGTGATTTCCATGATAGAAGAGCTTTTCGTAAATTTTCCAGGGGTATTGCTTTCCATTCCTCTTCTACTACTTTCCAGAGTCCATCTATCGTGGTGGGTTTGCGTTTAGAAAGAGCTCTTTTTAGCAGACCAAAGGCACAATAGTCCATAGTTGAAACATCAGGGGACGTTGCAGGAATATGTTTAAAAGATGCATATGCAATACCTGTATTAGTCTTCATTTTTTCACGGAATGCAGTGGTAGTTTTCGAAGTATGACTTGTAGCTTTGTCTTGATGAAGTTTCACTCTTTGACAGTCTTTGGGATAAAGAAGTGGAATTTCTTCTGTAAATATTAGTACGTAAAACCTTCTCCTGATAGTATGATGAGTTGATTTTAACACTTTTTTCTACTCTTCTTATTTTTAATTTCCCATTGTAGGAGAAACCTGCGACCATTATAAACCCCTTACTGAAACTTTCTTTACATTGACGGAACCAGGTTTGTACATTTTTTTCGCCTCGTTTCCTATAGTAAATAGACCTTTTTTGGTTGCACTCATTTAGGTAAACTCATGCTTCATCAAGGGTCACAATGTACTTCCATTTATCTCCTGCGAAATGGTTTTCATACAGGATTCTACAAAATGTTTTTCGTTGAGCCACATGTCTCAGCAAAAGCTGGTGAACATTATGTTTTTTAGCTTTTTCAGTTGTAAATCTTGATATATTATTTCATTTATTGTTGCTACAGATGTATCTAAAGACTATGCAATTCATTTCTGTGTTGATGGATTTTCTCTTGTTACCAGCGATTTCACTTTAGAAACATTTGAAGCAGTACGTACCTTTTTCGGATATTCGTTTGGAGTCTTCTTTCCATGTAGAAATAATGATTGATGGTTTTTACCTGTCCTATTGATAATGTTGCTTATTTTCAACTTAGAAATTTTAATACTATACATTTCACAACGTTTTTGAATCCTGGAATAAGAATATTTCTCTTCGGAAAGCGCAGAAACATATCCCTCAATCCACAGCTTGTTTCCATGCGACATTTTGAAAGAAGAATAAATTTAAAAGTAGCAGACGATATTTCTCATTTCAAATAATAAGCTGTTGTCCAGAAATGTTTATTCTAAAACCTTTACTTTTTTAAAATTCTTAATCGAAATCGTTCTAAAAATGTCTTAATACCCTCTATATATATGTATAACCCTGATCAAACGATTAATTTCATATAATGATTTGCATTAACTGTCTATTTATAAGCTATTAATTGCACATAAAAAATTTTATCAAACGATAATTTTTTTTAATGTTAGACAGAAAATTTATCTCCTGGCATGGAAAATATTGACAAAAAAATAATAAAATAATGCGAATTACAATTTTTATTTATTTCTTTTCTTTTCTTTCATTTATTTACTTGTTTTGTCTTTCATACTTACATTTTAATTCTAGAACCACTTTAAGAATAATCAAAAGAACAAAACGTATGTTTATAAATCTGTTGAAATAAAAAGATAAAGAAAGAAAAAGAATCCAAAAGCATTTATTACAGCGAAACCTTTTTCATTGATATCCTGCGTGCTATATCGCCAGATCCTTCTTTCATTCATTCACTGATCACATGTTGCTCAGTGACGAGACGGTGGGAAAATCTCCCCTGAGTCATTTCCCGTGACTCAGCGTCACAAGCAAATGACGGGACGGGATTTTTGAAGAATATTGTTTGTTTGTTGTCTTTTCAACAAGTATTTATTTGCTTTATTTAAAATAAACTATAATCTGTTGAGCATAATTTGTGTATTATTAAATACTGTATTACTAACGCGCATTATTAAATATTCATATTAAAATGCATTGTTTAAAATTTTTTTTAATTTAAAAAAGTGAAAGGAACTTTAAAGTAGTATATGAAGACAATTCTTAAATTCAGTTAAGATAAAGGAAACATGCACTTCTTATTTTTTGTTGGATTCGTAGAATATCCATTGGGAGGGAAAAACGAAAAGCTAGCATCGTGAACTTATGGCAATGGCAAATATCGCTTTAGAAAGAATAATGGTACTACTTGACTTTAACGGCTTCCGACTATCGAAAAGAGGCTAAAATTATTGTTAAGTTTGAACTATGTACATAGTTTTTAGCTTCTATATCTACCCTTCAACTGCTTTTAATATGGCATCAAAATGCAATCGTTTTTATAGGATTTAGGCTATTTAAATTCCATACGATACGGCTCTTAACATTACAGAGATGTTTCACCTGTTTTTTTTTATTGTTTATAATTTTTTACGTTGCACCTCCAAATATTTTTGCTTCTTTATAGTCTCGTTTCGTGCTCATGTGCATATATCCGATCACAGATAAATATTGATCCGTTTAGTATCGATTGAAGATAAATATCTATTTGATTAGTATCGAATGCAGATTAATATCGAAATATTCAAGCGCATATTTTTTCTAGAAAAGCGACACCTTTGGGTAAATTAAAAATTATAATATTTTTGATAATGCTTTAAATGAAAGAAAAAAAGACTATTATGATACCACTAACTTCTTTAAGTCTGTAAATAAAAATTTAAAGTAAAAGTGCTAATGGTGGTGCTTATAGATAGTTTTTTTTTGTTTAGTTGTATTTTGATGTGATTTGGAGATTTATCGCGGGGACTAATGAAAATCAAGCAGTACCAAAGTAATTTTGTTAATTTTCTAAAAGGAAATTTTGTGAATTTATGTCATTTTCCAGTCACATTTTTTTTAATTCATCCGTATACATTTATTATTCATGGTAACGAAATTGCAGATAGCTTGGCCAAGTCTGCCACTGCTGACACCTTGCTGGACAACGCTATTCTAACGTTTGCGGACATCACCACTACTAAAAAGATGGAATCAAACGCAATTTGGAGAGATCCGCCTGCCCACTCTTGGTACTTTGGGAAAAAACCTCGTTGGAGACACCAGCTCAGTATCCCCAGGATACAGCAGACTGCTCTTTCACGTTTTTTGAATGGCCACATGAGGTCCCTTTCTTTTCAACAGGGCCAGAAAGTCTTTCTGGAGTGTTTCTAGTGCAAGGTTGATCAGGTCTCACCGAGACATATTCTCGACTGTCTGAATTTTATTGTTAACGAGGGTGTGGAGATTCCTATTTTATTTTAAGACTTTTTAATGATTTTTTGGTTTTATGCAGATGGTTTAGCTTAGCTACACCATCTGGGATTAGAAATAGCAACAACACATTTATTCTAACAGTCATAATAAGTTGTTGTTCCTTATTCCACTTGATCTAGTACAATCTAGACCAAGTCCAGTAGATCGTTCACCCAGAGAAAGTCCCGAACCAGTGCAGGGTTATCAAAAGATCTCTCTTCTCCAAACCCAGACAGGAGAGCAGATGGTCCGGAGAAGCTTGGTGGAAATTACACCTGAGGCACACAGGGAACACTTTCTGACCATGAACGAATGTAAGGGTGCGAGTATGTCCAGTAATGAGCCTGGTAATGGTGGTTTGCAATTTCCTATTGCCCTTCAGCTCCAGGGCAGCCCCAGGATGGTTTTGTTCGTACCAGTCATGAGTAGGTGGTATCCTCCAAGTCTTGCTGTTTTCGGCTTTGACCTTTGAGAAAATTTCACTAAACGTAAGTAGTCCACCATTTTCAGTTGTTTCAGCAGAGCCCTCCTTAGTCAATTCATCGACTAAGTCATTGAAGTGGAGGTCCAGTTAATAAGTACTGAATGCATTTCAGAAATTTACTTTATTCAAATATAAGGGTGGTTCCGTTAAAAGTTGAACCGAACTTCGAACGAAACTCATGATCAAAAAAATTCTGATTCAGCTCAACAGAATCAACAATTTACATGATTCTGTTGGATATTTACCATTTTGTTTTGATTGCCATTTGCTGTTGAGTTTTTTCATGGCGTTATTGCCATGATTGTTTTTTTTTCAAGGTCTTATGTTCTATCAATGATGAAATGTAAATATTTTAGAGATGTTTGATGAATGTTCAGGGTCATGAGACATTGACTTCAGATTTGTTTCAGGATCTACAGTTTGAATTATTCTTAATGACTTATTGTTTTGCTTTAGTTGGATATACGAATACGAAAATCCCGAATCTAGTCCACAGTTTACTTTTCTGGTTCTTCTTCTTCTTCAGGTTGGGTTTGTATGTCATTGGCACCTCTGCTATAATCAGCATTTTGTACCATTAACTCCAAATCCAATGTTTCCTAGTTCCAGTTACTCGGGTCACCCACTTTATTAATATAGTTCGATAACCCTTTAATGGAATCTAGGTGTCACTCTCTAGTATGAATGATGTCTAAAGAAGTTAATCTAGGGAGGGCAAGAGCCTCGCATTCGTAAATGATATGCTTGGCCGTTTCCTCTTGCGAATGACATTTCCTGCAGATAAGGTCTTGCTGAAACAGTCCCATTTTGTGGAGGTGTTTTCTGAAATAGTAGTGCCGTGCTCAGTTATGAAGCCTACGATTAAACGTATAACTTTTCTGGTTAGTAAGTCTAATTCTAGGCCGTATGAAGACTTTCAGGTGTTAGAGTCTTTGCGAGTTCAATTATAAGAGTGCAATGTCTTTCCGTTAGGGTGGCATACAAGTTTGGAGGGTTGCTTGTCGTCTTAAAACTTAAACTTTAACATGACTAGGTTTGAAATCATTGAAATATGCGTCTTAGAATTGAGCAGATCAACAATTCGTACAACTCTAATATGTAAATACAGGAGATAAAAGTAATAGAGCTTCGCTCTCTCAAGACACAAGTGGGAAGTTCGGTGTGAGGAAGGTTAACTCAATCTTTTATCCCTTCAGTGGGTCGATAAAACTGAGTACCAAGTATTCTTGGAGTACCAAGTGGGAACCAGACACTGGGGGTTTCGCGGTTAGCGGACCACTTAACCGAGACATATGCTTCGCACCCAAAGGTCCTCGGTCACCTAACAGATTTGAGAACTGTAGCCTTGATACCTATATGGGCTGTTGTGTTATTGAGTTTATTTTAGAGTTTGATAGTAGTTTAGTAGCAATATTCAAGATTTATGCTATGAGGTTTTATTAATTGTCTAATGTGAAATTTTTGTCCAACATTAAATCTATCAAAACAAGCTCATCCTCCATTGTCTCTCTGTGTTTGTGCGTTTCTCATTTGGCAGCAGTCTTTGGAAACATTTCAAACACGTTGAATTCATAATTATTATTTTAGTTGAGACTTAAATAAAAAGGAATTAGTCTTGAAATATAACTGAAATATATAACTCTCTTCCAATTTATACAACTGAATTTTTCAACTGTTGAAAAGTTTAAGATTGATTGAAATCAAGCATTCGTCATGGTTTAAGGAGATTAATTGCAATTCTCCAACAAAAAATGAATTTTTGAGTAGAAACTAATAATTTTTTATACATCATCATTTAAATGAATCTAAATATCCTGTACCAAATAGCCTGATGCGATCGTTTTTGTTTTGTTTAATAGCGATCTCTTCTTTAGTTGAATACTTTTGATCCTTCCAATAGTTGAGTTCATAATACATTGAATAAAATACCCTTTTTGCATCTGTTCATTAGTCATAAACTTTGGCAATGTTATCTCGATTTTTTTACTTATTTAGCTACATTATAATCACGTGAATATTTTTAATTCAGTTGCATCAGCTGAATAAGGAATAAATGAATGATTTCTTTTCAACTCTTTTTATGCGCTTTGGTTTGGAAAAAAAGACTAAATTGCCAAAAAGAAATGATATGCAAATAATTAGGTGGCAGGAATCTCGCTTAAGAGATGTAGTAGCCGAGCTGGCAGCCGAATGGTTAGCGCTCTTGCCTTCGGTTCAACAGTTCGTGGGTTCGAATCCCACCTTGGGCATGGATGTTTGTAGTGGTTCGGAATCCACTTTAAACCGTAAGTCTCGGTCTAATTAGCCCTCGTGTGCAAAAAATGACCGTTGAGCGACAAACAAACCAAACCAAACCTTAAGAGATGTAGAAGAAATGAGGGGACGTATTAACCTAGTGGTTGGGGCATCGGCCTTCCGTCCGGAAAGGTGGGGTTCGATTCCCAATGTCGCCAAAGTGCCACCAAGTGCATGCGATATACGTGCTTGTTAAATAAGTGGAATCGAAAGTTCTGTTGGTTGGTCGTTGAGCAGTTACCATGGGTGCAATGGTTTGGAGAAAATTCCCTCCATTCAAGATCACAGACAAAATTGAGGTGGTGGATCCTCTGGTGGTGCCACCTATCGGAGGGTTTGAAGAGCAAAGTCGTGCTTTCACCTTCGTGGTGCTCTGGTTAAATGAAAGACGCACCTTACTGAATTAAATTCGCATAGCCAAGGCATAGCGAGCTTGGCTTGTCCCAGTGTTGTTAGTAACGACAGAAATGAGCAGTAGATTATCTGAGCTTTCACTTATCTACTCAAGTCAATACAAAAATCTTTAGTTTTGATTATGGAGGAAATTAACAAAGATTGAATGCGCGGTGGATGGATGGAGTTTTAAATTTGGAAACATTTGAGAAATTCAACATTTCTTGATTCTCACAGTTCAAGTGTGTGTTTAGAAACACATTTTTAGATATTACTAAGGCCGTGGTAGCCTAGTGGTTAGGGTATCGGCCTTCTATCCGGAAGGGTGGAGATGGATTCCCAATGCCACCAAAGAATCACAGAGTACATGCTAGATACGTGTTGGTTAAATCAGTGGAATCGAAAGTCCTGTGGTCGGTCGTTGAGCAGTTACCATGGGTGCAATGGTTTGGAGAAAATTTCCTCCCCCTTCAGATCGATGTCAAAATGGAGGGAGTGGATTCTCTGGTGGTGCCATCTTTCGGAGGATTTAAAAAAGAGCAAATACGTATTTTTACCTTTGGGGTGCTCTGATTAAAACGAAAAACGCTCCCTATTGATTTAAATTCGCATAGCCAAGGTATATCAAGATTGGCTTGTCCAAGTGTCATAATGAACAACAACAACAGATATTACTTCATTTGATGACTTATTTGCAATCATTCATGGACTTTATGTATTTACATAAAAAATGAATGTTTTGGGTACGATTGTGTTCTATGTTACAGAATCGAAATCTTTCATAGTTATTTTGAGGAACCTTCTTGACAATCCCAAATATTTTACCATATGGAATGAATATTCACGAAAGTATATAAATCCCATTAAACATATATGATCGGAAGACCAATTCTTAATCAACATTTTAGTCCAACATTATTTGAATAAAACATTGTAAATGTCGTGGGATACATTCCTGGCATTGGTATTTCCGATGGCAACTTCATACGATGCGACTTTCAAGACTCAGCATGAAGAAAATGCCGTAAGAGTAAGGGAATGGTAAAACATATTGTATATAAATGTGATGCCTTTGCCTTTTACATAATTGGCCATTTTAGATCCATTTACACCTTACCATAGGACCTATCTGACTTCATAAACAAAGTGGGCGACAGATGAAGCTACGTTATTTTGGATTTGAAGCTTGGTACAAAATCTGTTAGCAGTGCTGTCCTGACTGTCAAGTTCATTTAAGAAAAAGAAACCTGCTGTTACTAAAAATTGATTGGATTAACATAAAAATTGTTTCGCTCCTCAGTAATGTCTTGTTTTAAGTTATCTTTCTAAATTTTAACTCAATGGCATGGAGTTTATAGAACTCAATAACTTAAATTTCAAAGTGTATCACTAAAATTCTACCATAACCACTATCCAAAATATTTATAAGTACTGCATAATTTTTATAAGTGAACAGGGCTTTCTTTTGTTCTTCTTAAAAATAAATATTATACCAATCTATAACTAAAACAAGAGCTCTAGTGGCTCAGTAGCTTCACGCCGCTTCCCGTAAGCTCAGCAAAGTAAGTGAAGCATCATTTGCCGCGGTCATTGGTTGGGAGGGTGACCACAGTGTACTCTCCATCACTGGGTTGCTGGAACTCCGTGGGTTGGGGACGTGTCCACGTTAATCTGTGACGTCCAAAGTCCTTCCACTGGTATGGTGTGGATGTGGAGAAAAGGGTGCCAGCTCAGGTGTGGCCTCGTCACCTGACCGTGGTTCAAAATGACGAGGCACCTTAAAAAGAGCAAAGTCGTACTTTCACCTTCGTGGTGCTCTGATTTAAACGAAAGACGCTTCTTCTTGAATTCGCACTGCCAAAGGCAAAAGATAGCTTGGCTTCTCCAAATGTCATAGGAAAACAACAACAACAACATAACTAACATAAACTTTCAAAAGTAAAAATGAATTTTAAAGAATTATTTCCAATTTAATAGTAACTAAAATATAAGATAGAAAATATGGGGAATACTTTTAATTAAATATCTGAACATGCCACCACTTGGGGATTGTAAATGTCGAAGAGAATGAGTACGTATAACTTTTTAATACCTTATTCAATTGTTAGCTTGGTGAAACTATTTTAACGTTGATATTGTCTAAGACATAAATAAAATAATTTTTTATGGAATATCTAAATTATTTTCCTCTTCTCTCAAATTCTTACAATTTAATCTTTTAATTTTTAATGATGGCAATGAATTATGGGTAATGCGATGACATGGCCGTATCCCATGATGGTCTGCGAGAGATCTCAGAAATATTTTTATTTTATTTATTTTCTAAATAAATTTTTCCGAAATATATCCAAAATGCAGTGAGAAAATATCATTTGTGATTTTTTTGCAAACTTATGCCTTGTGTTATTTGTTTTAACTAAGACTCTAAACCATGGGTTCCCAAACATTTTTTCTCCTGGACAACTTCCAAAGTTTTGCTGTTTTCGGTAGACTCCCTGCTGCTAACAAAAAGTACCAAGGGACTAGCCAAAACGACTTAAACAAAAAAGTACCTAGGTACCTAAAGTTTAATCTTCCCTGACTTTTTGTTCTTTTTTTACAGAAGTATAGAATAATCTCTAGTATTTATTTAATTTTTACTACATAATTACTTATTACCCTCAAGTAGTAAAACAAATATAATATGATTGATATAAATTACAATATACAATAAAAATATGTATAACAAATAGGCAGATACTTATTTTTTTCGGCACTGCAAACACTGACATCGATTCACTCACAGTCACACTTTTATATTTAAAATCCGGAAACAAATGAATAACGTTTTGTTCTTGGCATTCGTATTTATACTAATGTAGATTGCAAGCACAGCGCAAGTCGCATTTCATCCCTTTACAGGTATAAACAAGCATCCCAGATGAGCAGCACTTTGCAAGTCTCGACATGTGGTGTACGCTTGTACTATTATCTATTGTTCTATTTGTGTTTGAACTGAGTCTCGAATATTTTTGAGTACCTACCTAGTGAATGATGCTACCTGCGTACGTTGATAAGTAAATCCAAGCCAAATTTTTTCTACTTTATTATGAAAACCAGAAAATTTTTCGTGGACCCCCTCTTACAACTTGTGAACCCTTGTTTTCTTTTCACGTCTGCGTGGACCCCCGTGTGGTCTCTTATGGAAACCTGGGGATCCATCTGGACCTTTTTGGGAACCTATGCTCTAAACAATAGAACACCCTAGCCTAGATATCGCGAATTTTAACCTTTTATATTTGCATCTAAAATGCCTCTGTTCCAAGACATATTGAACCTCTAAAGAAATATCAAAATAATCGCATTTTATTGAAACTTGTCATAAAATTGCAATAATGGTTCGAAAATTTTAATTTTAATTTATAGTAACTACACACACTGGAAATTAAAAAAATATATACATCTGACGTATAAAAAATATGAAGAAGACATTTTTAAATAGAGCTTTTAAAGCATACGATATCGATTAAAATTTTCGCTTTTCTCCTGTATTTTAGAATTCAGATCTATTGTGTATGTGCATTCAGACATAGATGGGCATTGGTCAATACCATAATGATCAAGAATTTACAACTCCTCAAAAAGAGAAGATTTTATGCATAAACCAATTAAATACCTTAAAATGCACATTCTGTGTGACAATTGCCATAAAAAATAACAATTACCAAGATTATGCAATTCAATCCGTATTTGTTCAATTTCTTCAGGAAAACTGTAAATTTATTTAGGTCTTGAAAATCAAATATAATTTGGTGGTAAATCCCCGTATTTATATATGAAGTAAGCACATCTTGGAATCGAAAAAACCTAATTTATTCAAATCAGCCGAAAAGGGTACTCTCACATAGTAACATAAATCTATTTATGTATTTTGTTCGAAATAAGGGCACTTTTATTGAAAAAAGAAATTCTGCATTCCCTTCTCGAATGAAAAGGTTTTCTTCCCCATTTTATTGGAAACAAGAATCGATATTTCTTTTTCATACCATATCGATTAAGCTTGACATTTGAAAGGCATCAATGATAATGGACCCCTATATCTTACAGTCTATTACTTCTTGAAAAATGGACAGTGAATGACAAGCTATTTTATTTCTTATTTTTATAGCCATCCAGCCATTTTCGTGTCTTTCGGAAACCTATTAGTCTTCTGGGGAACTTTGAGAAGGACAATACTGGATTGAAGTGGAAAGTTTGAAGTTGCAGGTTACGCTATAATTTGTCATTTCTCTGGTAATCAGAATAGACTTCTTTTACAAGGACATGTGGATAAGGTTAAATGATTAAGTAGCGTGGATATATAATAACTACTATTATTACATTTTAAATAATATTTTTTCACAGGAAATCCTGTATCTCAGTCAGAGATTTTAAGAAAGGTGGTTAGAAATTGCTTTTGTTGTGACAAAAATTCAGTTATTGCCATTTCAAAAAAATCCGTACTCCAAAATACATTTGATTTTATCTAATATATATTGTATTATAACTTTATTATTTTATTTCCTATATTTATGCAACAAATTAAAGCAACAAGATAGGATATTG